>JAVQJG010048808.1:0-22406 GCA_036024015.1 Craterocephalus amniculus
ACCTGCTTGCCAAAAATCAGCTTCCTGTGACCTTTTTTGGACACTTTCTAGACAATGGACAAAAATGTCCACAAAGGGTCATGGATTGGTTTAAAATGTATTACAGGGTCAAATAATGGCTATTTCCTCTGAAAGTCTGGGTTTTGAATCTTCATACAGGATGACACTTTTTCACCAAAAATCAGCTCCGGTGAGCCGGGTGATTATCCGTGAGGGAGCTTTGAATTTGGTTAGGTGGACAAAAATGTCCAGGGGGCATACAAGGGTTAAAATGAGTTTCTACTAAAACGGAGCAATGTAAAGGGATGGAGAGAGAGCCGTGTGACGGATGAGGATGCGGTATTTTACTGTAGAGGTTGCCCCAGCCAGAGATGAAACATGGGGAACCGTGGGGGAGGATTTCTCCGGCCTGTGGGAGGCAAGCCACGCTGACGTTGTCGTTCATGATGGGGCTCTTATCCAGCTTCAGCAGGGCAAGATCGTTGCTTAGAGAAAACACGTCGTCACATAGTCAGAGTTTCACTTCGCTGCAAAGAAAAATAAGCTAAAAAACAACAGACAACTATTTATTATTTAAACTCACCCATCACCAACGTGGTCGATGTCCCAGTTGGGATGAACGATGATGCGCAGGATATCCCTGATCTGCTCCGTGCCCTCCTGCTGGCTCATGTCATGCTCTCCTAAGAGGACGCGATACACGTCTCCTGGCCTGCAAAACCATTTCTCTGTTTATTTTCACATCTTTAGCGTCATAAGACTTTACTGATCCCTTTACCAGATGCAGTGTCCAGCGGTCAGCACCCAGCGAGGCCCAATCAGAGTCCCTCCACATGTGTGATGGTAACGGCTGCCGTGCTTCACCTGCAGGGAGATCTGAGGAGGAACATGGAGTCAGGCTGTGACCCGGGTGAATGAGGGAACAGAGCAAAGTGTGGTAGTCACCTGCCAAGGCCAGCTGTGGGGGCGAGCGTCTTCTCCGTTCACAACCCGGTTGGTGTTGGGCGGAACAGCAGGGGTGCCGCACCCAAAGACTTCACCCGGAGAAAGAAATCTTTAAATGAAGCTTCTTAATGTGAAAGTGTGACGTGTGTCTAAAGCAGGCTTCTCACCGTAGACGGCCTGCAGCAGGAGGAGGGCCAGTGTCTGCAGCATGGTGGACTTCTGCACCCTGAGTTCAGTTCAGCTCTCTTATAGGCGGCCTGATCACGTTTAACCTGTGAAACTGCTGTATCAGTGTTCTGTGCTGATTGTAGCTGAGAAAAATGTTGTGTACCACAGATGCTTCGGCTGATCTGCTAGTAGTCAGACCTCAGCACTTTGCTGATGGAAAAACTGCAGTTTCACCAAATGTTAGCAAGAACTCAGACTCATATGTGCAGAACCAGTTTAATATAATTATTATCCAGTTAAAACCAATCCAGCGCGTGATCCACATCAGTCCTATAATATAACACAAATTCATAAAAATAGTTACCAAGCCAAATAAAGGATTGGAATATCTTTCTTCGATGCCCTTTGCACAGCATGCATATACTGTAGGGCCGCAGGTGACAGGACAATGGGTATCACATCCCTCTGCATAACTAAAGGGCTGGTGGGCTGGTGAGGGCTCTTACGAGGTAACCCTAACTATGAAGTTTATCAGAAAGAAAAGTTTTGAAGCCTGATCCTAAAGGTAGAGAAGGTGTCTGCTTCCACAGAGAGGGTCTGACTGTGGGCCAAACATTACGTCACATGACACATCTGTGTTCATTTCCAGATATACCTAAAATAATGTAAACAAAGAATATAAACTTAAAATGTAAGGTGTAGACTATTTCCTGGTTCCATGCACAACTTCATTATGTTTTCCAGTTAGTTTAGTCTCAGTTATAGAAAATTAGACCCAGAAGAGTTTCATAAATATATTTTTTACAAAGCATGTTTATTGATTTTATTGGTGAAAGCACACCATGGAAAACATCGCAACACAGCATACAACACAACATGATACGACATGGGATGGCCGGACATGATTGAATGAATAAAACAAACAAACCAGTGAAGGGGTAGTATGGGCTCAGTCCCACACACTCATGACTGAGGACAATGTGCAGAAAAAGAAAAACCCTACACCAGGAAACTTCAGGCCCCACAAAGTGGAGATAAGGTTTCTAGATTTTAGTGAAAACGTCCATCTTTACATTCATGTCAAACAGTCCAGTGTTGCTCTGTCATCCCTCATTGCTGCAGTACAATGTTCTTCCTGCTGTAAGCACAGTAACGTTCCTTACATTCAGATGCTCTGCTCGTCAGTCCCAGAGTCCTTTTCCAACTGAACTTTAAATATCTTCCCCATTTCCAGAAAGACATCTGTCACATATTTTTGCAACTTGTGTCAGGACCAGAAACAATGACTAAGAGTTCCCACTTCTCACATTTAAAAACATAAAGAACGCGACTGAACAAATGAGAAATGTGCATCCTGTGTGTGATTCCAGTCTGAAATTAATCCAGCTTGTTTCCAAATATTTTCCCAATATCCATCAATAGTAATGGCAAATTCTTTCTCCCGTGTGTCCTTCAATCCCTGCAAGGAAACAGGGGAAGCAGAGAGCAGGACTTTATAGAACAGAGTCAGAGTAATAGAAACCCTCCCCGTGTGAGGCAGCTGCAATGCTGCCATTTTAAGTTTAGGCCTGGGTTTGCTCCATATAAAAGGGCCAAGCTGGTCATTTTGTTTCCTTTATTACTTTGTTTGAAAATAATGTGGGGATCATATGAGCTGGATACAGCAGCAGCGGCAGTATATTCATCTTAATCATAGATCCTTCACCTTTCTAAACGTTGTAACTCGCGCACAGTCTGACATTTGAGATATTACAAACAGAAGGAGCAAAAAGCAGAAGTTAATGATGTAATGACAATCTGATCTCTTTTTTTGTTTATTTTTACTTACCATGTTGGAGAGGTGGCAACACATTCCATCAAAGCTCCACCATGACTGATTATAAGGTTGATAAAGCAAGAAAAAATGGAAAACAACTGTGTAGGAGACAGCCTTTCACTTAGACAGGAGCACATTTCAGATACTCTGAATGAAAAGAATATCAAATTTTTTCTTTGACATTTGGTTTATTATTCAAACAAAATATGGGTGGAACCTGACTAAATGCCTAGTATAGTTGTTTTTTTGTGAGAAATCATCAATTCATGATTTAGATGAATGGTGTTTCATGTGACCTACAGTATAATCATCACTGCAGTAGAAGAGATTAATCCTCTGAGTCCTGCTTCTGATTTGTAGGCCTCTGCTGTAAAACTGAACTGCATACTCATGATGAAATATGTCTGCAACAGGCTCTATAAAATACATCTAGTCACAACAAATAACTTGTGAACATCAGTTTCTGTGTTTCTGGTGGAGGATAGATGAAGATGGTAAAAAGCACAAATGGAAAAGTTTCACGTTTGCCAAAAAACAAACCAAAACAAACTTATAGGATGAATATGAATGTCTGAATGAGAACCAAGGTATACTATCTGAGCATAATCTGTGTAAAGGTTAACAAAACAGAGCAAAATGAAAGAGGATCAGGTGAAATCTCCAAAATGGAGGTTTTGGCCCAGTTTGGCACCATTTTTCCTAAACCCCAATCCCCCCTAGTACACTGTAGGATCTCAGATTTTAAAGGGTTAAAGCTGCTCATCTTGCTGCAGTGTGATGGTCATAATGTTGTTAATGATCTCAGCATTTAAATCAATGCCACTCTATTAGATTACCCAATGATGTGACAGTTTAGAGGAGTCTGGAATAAAGTACAAAACAAACACTTCACACTAAGCAACCAGATAACACAGCTGCGTGTATTTCATGCAGTTGCAGTTGAAAAACAAACTCTTGGGTCTGTTTTCAGACTGAAACTGGAAGGAGGCAGTGGGAGGAAGAAGTGAAGAAGAAGAGCAGGCAGAAACTGAGACAAGAACTTTAGTGTCGTCAGCTGTCTTTGTGCTCAGTGTGCAGAGAGAAATAAATTTCCTTGATGCGACTGCAGAACTGAGAAGCTTTGGGTTGCCTTCAAGAGAAACAGCCCTGTAACAACTTTCTCTGCTTTAATAACATGTTAAACATTCTCAAAGGGGCCTGCTCTCCGACCGAGTCTGGACCCAATTCTTCACGCTTCACTCAGACAGTCTCCTTTCCTCCGGAGGGAAACTAATATCGCTCTCTGGAGAGGATGCGGCACATCTATAAATTTCCCCTTTTAGGGAGCAAATCAAATCAATAGTGCCTCAACAGCTAAAAGGCTTCGCTTGTTTTCTTCCTGTGTCAAGTTAATTCCCTGCACCAGATCCGGCACAGAGATTTATGAAGCAGACATGTGCTGTATGTTTGCATAACACGGCGATGACAGAACTGTGAATAATTCTGATTAGGGTTGCAAAACGTACAGCTGACAATGAATTAACCGCTGATGGTGTTTACAGGAGATCACTCAAGCCGAAGTAAGTCCGTGTTATGAATGAGTGTGTGTAGGGTCATAAATCCTGTAAAGTTAAACAGTGTGGAGGAGAATCTGTGGCACCTTTAAATCATTTTACAGCTGGTGATGTGCTGTTGTTTAAAATCCAAATATTGCATTTCACAGTCAGAGCTCGCAGTCATACTGAGACAATGCTTTAAGTTTGTAGATCACTTGATGTCAAGTGACTGCTATGATGGAAAAACAACTCATTTAAAAGATTAAATGTAGTGTTAGGCCAATAGATTTGCACTGGGTTTAATGCCGAACCCGTGGACAAGAGATCACAAATTAATTAATCAATGACCAGTTTTACCACATTACACATTTATGAGTCAAATCGCTGCATCAATATTTAAGGAAAGCTGTTTGCAGAGGAGCGTCTCTGTTAAATATGTTTGATTTAAAATAAAGCAACACACTCACTTCAGTAGCTTCGCCCATGAGTTCTAAAACAGCTTCACCATAAATCATTCCTCACCCGAGCTTCTACGGTTTTTATCATTTGCTGACATAATAAGTAGGTAGATATGGTTTATGGACTGCAGTGTTCCAGGTTATTCATCATCTACCAAAGTTATGGGCACATGACTGCTTGAAATAGAAAAGGATGTCCACAACACGAACATGGCCTCAAACAAATCAAGCTATGTCCTAATTTATCAGGAACTGATGATGGTATGCTTTTACCTGATATTACATAATATATTAGGGTAATAATAAAATGACAGTAAAATACAGTTTGCTGTAAAATTATATGAACTGTTTCTAAACTGTCTGCAGACATAACCTTTTACTGTTACTGTACTTGTTTTATTTTCCTTTGTAAGAAAATTTCCATCAAGACATTGTTCTGCTGACCTATGTAAATTGATATTTCCAAAGAGAAATACGGTTCACCACAGAAGCAGGTCTGTTCTTTATTCAGTAGTAGCTCAGGACAGAGATGAATTATCCTAAACCAGCATGTACCTTTTAGGACCAAATAAATTTCTCCTAAGGTTTTCAGATGTGTCAGAAATGTGAAGAAAGCAGCCTGGAGACAGAAAAAATGCTGCCAATTAGACCCCGGAAACATAAATCACACTTTAGTGCTCTGTCACATCCAGTGGCTAATATTCAGCCTCCAGACATTGACAGTCATTTATGGAATAGATTGAATAAATTCACAGCTCGTGTATTAGTTTATACCATCTTTCACCTCAAGAGAAGGAAAAATCTGATGCATTTCATTTGTTTTTTCCTTTCGGTTTCATTCTGGAAGCTGTTCATTCCCTGAATTTAAATTGTATTAGATATGTAAAATTATACACATAACTAAATAATTTGGAAATATTCACCTTGTTTTGGTTGTTAGATGACTGACTGCACATTAATGAATGTTTAACTGTGATCTAATGTGCTACAGTATATACATGTAAAATGCAATAATTCATATCAAAGTGCTCTTACTTAATTTCTTTTAGCCTTTGTAGAAAGTTCCAAGACATTTAATTTTTTGTTATGTAAGTAAAGCAAAGCTAACAGGCACTTAGCGCTAGTATCATCAATCTGTTAGCTACATGATCGTGTTTTCCACCCTTTTTAGCCTTGGAAAAGAAGGGAACCATTCCAAATTTCTAGCTGATAGTTACCACTGATATCTAGGCAGACATTTATAAGCCTAAATTCAGGGCTAATCTATTGGCAACAAGATCTAGTACAATTGCTTTTTTCTCCTTCATAGCATTTGGAAATAAATTTATTAAAACCATTTCAACCATTTGTTTCATATAGCTAAGATAGCAGACGGTTAGCATTTTTATCTATTTTTAACACACATTTAATAAGAAAACATATCTAATTTAGGATTAATCTACTGAAAGTTCTAATATTTTCCCTTTCCTTCTTAGCATGGAGCCATCATACAGAGACATTTGAGAAATACCTAATTAAGGATTTATCTATTGCACGATACACAAGCACACTTTTTCTTTACTTTTTAGCCAATGGACAAGAATAGATTTAAGTCATTTCAAGTTTCATGATGTGCAAAGCTAAGCTAATAGGTGGTCAGCCACAGCATCTTAGCAGACGTAATAGGCCACCTAATTTAAGATTAAAGAATAAAATAATTTTAGAATAGAAGTAATGTTTCCACATGTTTGCGTAGTAAATTATCTAGAGTTATCAGCTCGATGATAAACCGGAAATGAAGTATTAATCACCTCTCATTCCTCCATCCATATTATATTTATATTTTCTAAAGCTTATCCATTTATAAATTGCACACATCCTCTTTTTGTAAAAGCTGTTAATGTAATAAATGACATACTGAAAAGAAGATAAGGGAACAGACTTGCAAATAATCCCTTTAAAGCATTTGAATTTAATTAATATCACGTTCTGGTCAATCAAATCTGTCTTTTGGACTCCCCCTCTGGCTGTTTGGGAGCCATCCTGCTTTTGAACTGTAGTGTTTTGTTGCTTGTGATTGGGAAGCAGAATCAAGTTTGCCTGAAGGCTCCACACAGGGATAATAATGTCTGCGATAGCTCTGCACAAATTGTAGCCTTCAGGTTGACTTTTTCTGACATGCAATCCTGTTCTACCTGAGCCCCTTTGCTCTTTCCTTGCTGCTTCTCCTCTCAGTCAGGATGGATGGGACAGGATTAATCTAATTATTGCAGCAGAAGTCGCTTCTCAGTACTTTTTATACCGTTTCCTCAGCCATGAAAAGCTGAGCTAGTTGAGTCATTTTTTCACAGCTACGCTTCATTTCACATGTAGCTGCACAATCTGCCTGATGGAGGTTCAGAGCTTTGTTCAGTGAAACTCCACCAGCCTCAGATTTATTTCTGACACATTGCAGTAAGAATGGGAAGTATGTTAAACACCGCCGCTGCTATCTGTTTCATATTTAGAGGTCACAACATATTGGAGCGACTTGGCCAGACTTCTCAGTTTCAGGGCATTTTAGACTCACGCCAGGATGTTAACAGCAATACCCAAGCTTGTTATTATAAGGTTTAAAACAGAAAACAAAATCAAAGATGCATTTGTTGCGCTGTTGACCATCTTGCTCTAATTCTCAGGTCATTTTCGAAGTGAAGAAGTCTGTCTATGTTGTCCATTGTCGACCCTCAAGCTAAAAGAATGAGAGCGAGGGAACAGACGAGGCTTTCATAACAGAACCCCACATTCTAATAATTGGCACTGATAGATGAAGGAAACCTAAATCCAAATAAAAGTAGTCCCCCTCTGTGTGGAGCAGCTGGAGCTCCGCTGATTCATCAAAGAAGAATCTTCCTCAACCATCATAAGACTTTAACACCTCAGACAGCCGCTGGAGAGTGCGAGAAAAAGTGAGTTTTCACTAGTAATTGACTCTGTTTGGGCTCCTGTGGCAATGCCAGGTATAGTTTAATCCTTCAATGCCCTGTTTTACCTCCCCGTCCTGCAGTTTCAGTGCACGCCATCTAACTACAACCTCCCTGGTCCAATTAAAAACAGTTTAGCCCCCTGCACTGGCTCGCATCACTGGCACATAAACACAAATTGCTTTGGTCATGTAAGACAGAGGCACTGTGATTATCTCTGCTCCTTTTACTCACAAATCAAACGCGGGTTCAGCCACAAGCCCCGATGCGACGCAGATATTTCATAAAGGAGGGCGAAAATGATAAGACAACCATTTTTCTCTGGGGTTTAGCTCCATTGCAGCAGAGGAGCTGCAATGGAGCTAAACCTGATGAACCTGATGGTGAAGCACATATTTAAACCACGGCAAACAAAACCTGCGGTGACAGATGGAAACCGATTCTTCTCACATGCGAGATTTAAAAGTAACACTTTCTGGCACTGACATTTGGGAGGTGCCACCTGGTGATTGTGGGATTTAATTGAAGCGAACAGATCCATAATTCAGGGTCCTGAACTTCAAAAGGATATGGACATAATAAGGTTTAATCGCCAACTTTCTGGTGGCTAATGACCCCAAAATTAACTGTCGGGTTGGGTTAGACAGCTCCATGCTTAACACAAACCTACCGGGGCTGAAATGAAATATGCCACTGAATTGAACTTTGAGGTTTCAGAAGAATTCTACGAGAGCAGCAGGACAGTGACAGAAAAGCAGCAGACAGGAAAAGCTGGGAGATGCTCCTCTTCTTTGGTCCCCTCTCCCACAGAGGCTAAGGTTTCTTGGCTGTAACTGATGGGCCATGATATGCAAACCCTATACAGAGCTACTCATCCATATTTCACAGTCAGATGTTGTCAGGGGTGTTCTGTTCTTTTCTTCCTTTTTTTCTTCATAAGACCAGGAATTCTGTTGTTAGGCTCCAAATGAAATGGAAAAACCACATGTAGGCTTCTTATGTTTCAGGCTTTTCCCTCCTCAACAATTATAATTCAGTTTAAAAAAAAAAAAAAAAAAGGATGACAATGTCTGTCATTTTTCTGTTATTCTCACTCTCCTCATCTCCTATTGTATTGTGTATGTTTTATATTTGTTTGTATTTTGATTCTTGTCTTTTGTGTGTTTGTCTATGATATATTTCAGATATTTCGATGAAGTGTAATAATCCTTTAGTATTTGTTTTTGATACTCTTAACTAATAAAAGAGTAAGGAATAAGTTATATTAGTTTCAAATGTTTGGTCCAAGAAGAAAGAATTAGACAAAACTTTCTTCCATTTCCTAATTTTGCTCACAAGGATGAAGTATTTTAAGTTTACCTCAGCACACTGGTTTGTTTTAAATGCAGACGGATGTCCGTGTTTAATGGTGATTTAACACTTTCAGCCAGCAGTCTTGTAATAGAGGTGGGTTTTCCTGCCAGGTTTTCCCCCTTATTTATTTTAGTATCCTTTATGTTGTTCTACAAAGAACAGATGATTTAATGAAAACCCTAAAGATTTATGTTAATAGCAATAAATTTACTGTTGCTTTGAATTATCCCAACATTAATGGAAAAAGTTGAATTTCAGTTTAAGAATAAACCCAGATACAGATGTTTTGTGCAACAGTTCATCTCTTCATGTACAGCATGTTCAGAGGGAAAAAAAACCTCAGAAGTACAAACAAAAAAAACTATTGAAAGAAATGATTTTTTAAAAAATTTTCTTTGGCAGATTTTTGTACTTTAGCTACCCTAAGGGCTGGGATATACTTGCTGCTGGCAACGCGTTCACATCCCATGGTTGCCGTGCTTAGCTAATGTCAGTTTGGCACGCTCGTGTTGAGGCGAGGTAACGTGATGCGTGCGCGACCTGCGATATTCACTCAACCACTAGAGGTGCTCATGCAGCATTTTTGTCAATGGACCGAACAGACCGCATTTACTCGCTCATTGGCCACATTTAACGCACCTAACGGTGGCAAGACCTTTTCCCCTTTAGTTTCTACAGTAAAGTAAAATTATCAGTCCTTTTACCTCTATTTCAAAGTCTAAATTCAACTCGTTGTTTCGGGAAAAAAAACACGCAAATACAACTGACCGGCAGCTTGTCCTTTTCAGATTGTAACTTTGCTGCATACTCCGCCTAGTGGTACCCTCCGGTATTGACCGTTTTGGCCGTGCTGTGCCTACGTAGTTTGCAGCAACTATGTACACAGAGCAGAAAGAGCGCTTGCGGGCACGCTCGCGTACGTAGCAAGTATATCCCAGGCCTAAGCATGGCTAAAGCTAACTCAGCATTCTTACATCCTGTCTCTTCTCTGAGTTCTCCCCAGCCAGTAAAAGTCTGTCCTGTTGTCTTGTCGTGTCTCCTGCTCTGTCTCGTTCTTTTCCTATCTTTCTCTTATAATGTCCCCAGCCACCATAATCAGTTGGCGCCATGTGACATGATCCCATAAAGCAACATACAGCTAGGAGGCGATGCTCTGGGCTGGTATACAAAGATGTCTCACAACATCAGAACATGAGTAATAAAGGTTATGCTTGATTTGTGCATTTAATATTGTGAACTACAGTGGACCCATTTAAAGGCTGGTTTCTACTATATACATGGGTAAGTGTGGTGTTTATTTGCAAACTTCTCACTTCAGTGGACATTTTTGAGTCATTGCCTGACTGAACACTAAATAAATGATAAAATTATATATGAATAAATATATAATTTCATCTTAAAGATATGTTTATAGAATAGATAACAAACTATATAAAAACTTGAAAACATTACAAAATAAAGAAAACCAAAGCTGTATGTTTGTAGAAGTGATATATTTTTTTTAATACCTTGTGCAACAAAAGGTTGTTAGAAGCCACCAGTATCTGTAAATCCATGTCAATATTGTTCCTTCACAGCACATTTTTTTTCTGTCTAAAAGAATTAATTCTAACATCAAAACTGTCATAGTGCATTGGAGAGGAAGCAGTCAGATGTCTGGGTAAAGATCATCTAATTAAACTGAAGGTGCTGCTTTGGCAGGAAAACAAAGAGCTGACAGATAAAGTGAAGCTCGGCAGCAGAAACTGGATTGACACAGAACTAAAGAAACCAGTGAGTAACTCTAGGAATTAACACAGAGCAGGTCAACCGGTAACAGAGGAGCAGGAGCAAAATGTGAAGGGGAAACAAGAGACTCAACCTGAACTGAAAACCTGAAGACAAACTGGGGAAAATATGACCAGAAACAAACCAAACATGAACTAAACCAAAAAAGAGACAAATTCCACAAATCTTGTTCAAAGATGACCTGATTTTATTTAAACTATGAAGATATATTACATTCTAAAGAAATTTTATACTCATCCCTTTTTTTTTAAAAAGCAGATGAAATACATTATTTATAGATCCATTTGTTCCTGTTCTTCATTATCTATGAATTTATTCTAAATCTGAAATCATTTTTAGAGGCTAACTCTGGTACAAAAGGAACCCAAATTTATGACCCACTGTGCAGGTTTGCACACAACATCACACAGAGGAGGATTTCTGAGGAGCAAAGCTGGAATAATTTGATCTGGCGGCCACAACGTAGACCAAAACAATGTTATTATCCTGGAGGATGACCTGGTTCTGTGTTATGCAACACTGAGGAAAATGAACAGAAGAAAAATGGGAAAACAGAATGTGGGGACGAACGTTACCTCAGGGTTTAACATGCAATGCATGAAGAACAGTTTCTACACTAAAGAGGTTGTGCATATGCTCATGGGTTGCTTTTTTATTAAAAATAGTCGAAGTAATTTGTTGTTTTGCTGAGCTTTATTCTATGCTGGAAAAACATATTTATTGTTGAACATATAATGGAATAAAGACATTAATTTCAGGATGTTTTTTTTAACACTCAGGGTTCATAATGGGGCCGTTGACCAGCTTGAGCTCGCCTAACACTTCTGCTGACACCTGCAACACCTCTGCAAAGTGGCAGGCGGTGCTGCTTTAATATACTGAGCTGTGAAGACTTCATAAATCTCTTGCACGCTGACTAGTACTGCAGCTTTGGGGCCACTGGGGAGGGAGGGCCACTCTAGATGCACACTCACAAAGTCATATTTTCTATATTTATTGTCTGTATAAAAGTCCAAATCTGCGATGCTGCTTCATGAACGCGGCTACATCAATATAATTCTTCTGGAAAACAACAAGTACAGAAACTAATAAAGAAATAAGTTGGATATATTGGCAGAAAAAAAAGAGAAAATGTGTAACTCTAGATGACCTTGCAGTGCCGCGGCCTGCAGCACCAACGTGTTAATGAAAATGACACGTCCTAAGCTCAGCCTGAAACCTGAGGCTTAAACAAACACATACAAATCACAGCCCTGATGTGTCCAGCACCACCTCCGCCGTGGCTGCTCCCAGAGTCCAAGTGGGAAATCAGAAGGGCTCCCTCGCTCACGCAGATAAATACACCTGGTTATTTAGACTTTTATGCAAACATTATATAAATATTGTCGCAAAGCCGTTGACATGAAGTTGGGGCCCGCTGACTGCTGGTGCCTGCTGAAGTTTGGAGCTAAACACAAAGAGCTCTCTGTGTAACATGTAAGCATTCACACATGCGCTGACACTCCGGCACCAAGCGGCTAAACACCAACAGCACATTGTGTTGGAAGCCGGCGGCTATTAACGTTTGCGGCCATATTTACAGCACACACCAGACACCAGTTCTCCTCTAAATATTTAAATGTCTCTTAAACTGTCTCATGTTGCACATGTAGAGTTATTTTCATCATTTCAGGAGAATAGACGGGGTCGGGACTGTGGCACCGAGCATTTTTCCAAACCCAGGCAGTGTGTGTGTGTGTGTGTGTGTGTGTGTGTGTGTGTGTGTGTGTCTTGTGCATTAGGGACCATGTGCTAGTGATTTTTACTTTGACGCTGAGATGGCAGGGGCTGAGGTCTGGGCCGCCAAGTGCCGGCACCACCACTGTCAACAAGGACCCAAAACTGTTGATATAAAGACGATGAGCTGGCTGCTGATGGGCTGTTGACTTTGCAGAGATCCAGCACGTCGCGCAAAGCTGTCACTGACATAAAATGAGTGAACAGAGAGGCTGGCTCAAGAGTTAGACGAGGGGATTCTTGCCACTCTCATTTCTCTTCACAGTTGGCACATGTCGTGTGTTTACAGTTAACCCTTCGTCATCCTGCTTTACCATTTGGTAGAGGTAATTTTTCAGTGATTCATCTTAGCAAAGAATTGATTAAACAAACCTGCCTGAACAGTCTCTACCAGTTGGTTTGGGTATGTAATACCAAAAAAAGTGTTTGTTATCCGGTTGCTGTTTTAGATTTTGACCATTTCACTCTCATTACTTTATTATTAACTTTTATCTTAACTATTTGCCAAGTTCAACTATATTCCTAGTTCAAAAGAAAAGGGATAACACATAGAAACATTCCTTTCTTGCTTTTTTCCTAGGCTGTAAAACTATGGAAGTATGAAGTAACCGAACAAAGTCTTTCTACACACACTAGCAGCTCCATGTAGATTTATGTCTTTCCTATTATATCTTCTGCGTGACAAAGTCAAAAATGACAAAATAGAGCATCTACTAAAGAATAAATATATGCTTTGGAGTGTCGGGCTCCGAGAACGATGCACATCAAACAGAAATAACAGTCCCCGGTAGTGAGGTCTCTACCTTTCTGCTTGAACTCAGTCAGAGGCAGCAGCAGCTCTGAGCTGCTTGGACATGTGCAGAGCTGTTCCTCAGAAGGCTGAGAGAGAAAATATATGAGACATGCTGACGCCTCTAACTTTCTTTCTTTGAGTTCACCCGTGCATGCAAATCTCAGCTCAGACATTGTCTTTTACTCATTTGGAAAGTGAGTTTATCGCCTGAAGTTGCCGGAGTTTTCTCAGAGGTAACAGCCTCACGGAGTGAAGTTTAGTTGAGTTTATCACATTTATTCTTTATGATAACAAAAGGAAATAAAGCTACAAACGGATAAGAAACAAAACAAAACAAGGAACTGCAATAATATTGAACAGAAAAAAAAAACAAAACAAGCAATACTCATGATGAAAATTTCCTCTAAATACTCCCGGTCTAAACAAAGAGAAGGCAGAGGTAAGAACTGTTCAAGGCTTTTATCATACAATGTTTTTTTTTAGAAAACGTACAATCATAAACTAATATTCAACATATCACACACAAGTCTATCAACTTCAAAACTAACTAAAAGCACTCAGAGCGCTGACCTCGCAGACCCGCTGTAAATGTTTTTCCACTGGCTGTGAGCATTAGCTGCTAGTTAGAAGCTCTGATGCAAAATGATCCCTATTACCTCACATAGGAATGAGGCACCTATAGAAAATAATCCTTTGCATAATTCCTGGATCCAGGTGATGATCCCAATCACTCCCAAAATCTAATCACTTCCTTATTCCATTTCCTAGATTTCCTGAAGATTTAATCAAGAACTGTCCATAACTTTTTGAGTCATGTTGCTAAAAGACAGACAAACCGACGCCTAACACCTGCATCCTAACAGGAAACGTTAAGTCGAACATTCATTTTCCTCCAACTACAAAACAATGACAGATAAGTGGGAGTCTCCACTGTGTTGCCATTCTGGATTTGTTCAGTGTTAACATAAAGTCTCAGTGGGATGCTCTTTAGTCACAATCTTTGGTTTGTTTTCCCATTTAAAAAAACAAATAAAGGAAAAATGTGTAAGACAACACCTTCATTGGGGAATTTGGATGAACTAATAAAAACTCGCATGAGAGGGAGTAGAAACAAAGAGAGTCATGTGTAGAAGCTGAACAAATCTTTGTGTTTGTTGAATTTAACCAGATGAGATGAATCATCTTTGGGATCGATCAGCTTGAGGTTTTGTGGCCGTGGAGCAGATCTATGAATCATAATAAACTAAGTTCAGCAGCTGCAAGCAGAACGTAGAAGTTAACCAGATAAAATCAGGTGCCTGCCAACCAATGAATTATTGTCAATGCTTTAAAACTCTGAAAACAGACGATAATATTCCTGAGTGCAAACAAACTACTTCACCACATGTCCCTAAAAAAGGGACAAGGGTCTCACATTAAAAGTGTGACTCTTGTGTCTTGAGGCAGTTTCTCTGCAAACCCACCGAGAGCAGGTGCAGGACCCCGTCTTGGATCTCAGGAGTGCAGGATGTTTCTGTCTGTCTCGGACGTTTTTTTATCTGGTTCTACTAGATCACATTCACATGAGACCTGTTGTGGCCCATTTGTCTCCATTCGCTTCTTCGGGCGGATTCTTCTGGGGTTATGTAAGTCACAGGGCGTGAGGAAAGGATTTTGGAAATGTCTCCGAATCCCGGTGGAGGTGCTTAAAGTCATCTGATCAAGGAATGACACGCTGTCTGTCTGAGAAATGTTATGACAAGATCCACAACCTCTTTAGTGCTGTGCAGATGTTCCAAATTATGCCATGAGCTGCATTAATCTCCTCTATGAGCAGGGAGGGGAAAAGGTGTGAACAGCCACTTCCACTAAAGCGCTGGATTTATTACGATGGCTCCAGCTATTCCTTCTCAAAAAGCTGCTCACATTCGCAGCATTAAGATTTACCATCCACAGATGTGCACCTGTTATAGTGATCCAGAGTTTAACGGTGAATGACATTATGTGCATGTGGGGATACTGGGTTTGTTTGACCTGCAAGGACTCGGCATGGTTTTTCTAAGCTGATCCAGAGGGGGGCACTGTTTCAAAAGGCATCGAGAACTCACAACATGTGATGAAACTTTCATGTATTAAACGTATCAGAGATGGTGCATCATGGATAATAATCGTGCAGCTTCAAGTACCTGCAAATAGATTCTTAATATCATGGTTGCCAGACAATTTATTAATCAAATACGTGCTTTGTGAACATTTTAGAAGCATCTTTTAAGCAAGTTGAGAGGTGTTGCAGCATTCTGACACCTTAAGAGAAAACATAAGCTCTGAATCAGCCTGTCCTTACTCATGACTCCTGAGGAACATTTTTTGTTTTTACCCTTTAGTTTAATGGGATTGGCAAGAAGAAAGAGCCCAAAGAGGCCTGAGCTCATGAGAGCCAGCAGCTCCTGTGTTCATATGGCTCACTCTTGCTGGTTTTTTTCTGGCTTTTGGCTGGAGCGGCTCTTCAGTCACACCAGCGTTGTGAGATCATATTTGGATGCAGACGTAACGATCCTCTCGATCTGCATGTTGAGAATTTTAATTGGGAGTTTTGCTTTCACGTCAGCTTGATCTCATCAGCTTCTGGTGTGTTTTTTTTAGTGTTTCCATGTCTTGTTTTGAGCTCATTACGACTCCTACGCGTGAAACATAACAAAGTAATCGTTCTTTTGTGCAGGTGTTGTTAATGTGTGAAGGACGTGCAACTGCTATCATCTCCAGCAGATGGTAGTAGTGGGTAGCGCTAAATGAGGTTTCTGCACCTCAGAGACTGAATTTCATTCATTAGTCAAATTAACATGATTCTTGATATTTTGCATTTGAGGAACATACAGAACGGATATATTTGTTTGACTCAGATAGTAATAAATTGTTCTTTCCTTTCCTTTCAAGTCCTGAAAGATAAACTACAGACAGGAAGTGATGTCAGTGAGGCTTTAAGCATGTTAGAAGTATTTTAGTCACCATATCATCTCAGATACTTGACTGAACTGAAGTAAGAAATTACTGGTAAGGAATTTTGGTAGTCTTTACTGTCACCATAGTGATGCAGATGCACGTTACACATTTCATGCTAACATAAATAACATTATTTTAAAGGGACACTGTGTAACTTTTGACCCAAATATTAGTCTAATGTGAGTAATAATGGAGGATTTCTGGGGTCAGTATACAGTGTTTGATGTGTATCCGCTCTCTGAGGACTGCCCTCTTCTGAAATCACATATTGAATCTCTGCGGGAGCGGATCCGTCTCTCATGGGATCATGTGATCTGCTTTAAGCTCCTCTATAAACACAGAGGGCTCTTCTACTTCTACTTTTTCCTCCTCTTCATCTAGGTTTGTCATGGTGAACTAAATTAAGAGGTGAAAATGGTGTCTGGGGAGGCCAGAAAAAGAAACAATGTTTAATAATGGTGCAAGTTAAAAGGTTTAGGACCTACGGTGGCCAAAAAGTATAAGGTATCCCTTTAAGTAATATAATAGTCACTGTATGTGTTAGTTGTCTTAAGACTAACAGTTGTTGTCCTGTGGTGGTTGTTGGGTCAAGGGGTTAGCAACAGACCAAAACCGTATCTAAAAGATATTGCATGACTGGCTTTTCTTTTCTTTATTTTATATTTTTTACTAGTGGAGGGTGGCCCAGAAGCGTCACAGCGATACAATAAGCCACAACACAACTCAAGTAGCCACAACACAATTAGCCACAACACTCCACAATAAGTTGTAAAAGAATAGTGTTTGCAAGTAATTGTTGTGCTGTGAATTATCATTTATTGTTTAGGCTTTTGTATTGCTATGACACTTCTGGGCCACCGTACAAGCGCCACTGTGTACCATATTACTATATAAACACATTACACAGCTGTAATCATCACAGTTCTTTGTGAGGGAGATAAGTCTAAAGGTCTAAAATGTCCTCTGATGAAGATGAAGTTGGAATTATTACTGTTAAATGTTGTTAGTAATTGGTTATTTCCTCCAGTTTATTTTTTCTAGACGGAAACTTTACAGAAACAATGAACTCAAAGAGATTTCAAGAGAAAATTTAATTAAACAGTCCAAAAACAGACATCTGTTAATTCATCATGGGCATAAATTACCAAATCGCTCATAAGTAAGCTGGTGATTGTATTTTTCAAAAAACATCTGAGATCCAATTATATCACCTGCGAATAATTCTTTATAAAATAGGATTTGCTCACAAGAGAAGTTAAATCCTGGTACCTGTAACTGTGCCCCTAATCCTCATATTGTTCTTCCAGTTTTCCTTTTAAAGTTAGAACATATAATCAATGCTGTTCCTAACTAAAATGAAAGAGTCACTTGTTATTGTGACATCATGAAACGTCTCAGTGTGCCTGATAAAAGTTTAACACAGTAGCTATCATGTGCTTGGATGCAATAATGTTGATATTAAAAATGAATTGGACAGAAGGCTGCTGACCAAACAAAACAACCTTTACTGGGTAAGAATTAAGGGAAGCTGCTAGCGGTCGTGCTCACACATTTTTTCATCTTGGTTATCTCATGATAATTATTAATTATCTTAGAAAACGCATGTTTAGATGTCGTGATAACAGGATATTTTTCCGTTATCTCACGATCAAAATGATTGTTTTCCTGTGATAACAAGATAATTATCCTCTTACCATGATAAAACAATGAGATGACGGATTCATTTAACTTTGTTCAATAGTGTTGCTCACAATAAAAATGAGATCAGGGCCTTGATCGGTTTCTTCGTCTTTATAAAACTTTCCCCATAACAGACTCAAGCTGAGATAATCTTGTGCATCCGGCATTAACCAACAGTCCTCCCTAGATGATGTTGTTTCTATTTTGATGGATGAATAGGATGGGTGTTTAACACAGACAACAATCATCTCGTGATATCAAGAAAATTAATTTCCTTTCTATACAAACTTTGTTTTCCTCGAGATCATGACATAAATGATCCGTTACCGCAAGAAAACAGTCCTAGCAATCACAAGATAACGACAATATTAACTCGATATCCCGTGATTACCAGTAGAAAAAAGTATGAGGAGAATACGAGCGCTTTCGGCTTTCGTGGATATTCAACCAACCTGCCAGATGATCCATATAACCTGCTTTGATGAGGTTCCTAAATCCCAGTAATCGGACAAATGAAAATAATCTGAAAGAAAAATCCTGTGGAGTCAGATCTCAAGAACATTTTTCTTTTTCCTTTTATTTCCATCCGTTTGAAAAATGTTTACACTGCGGCCATGAATATGAGTATGTGTGCTTGGTCCTTAAAATGTCAACAGGATTGTTTCCAGAAGGTCATAATGAAACGCAGATCATCTCATTGCAGCGTAAACTAATAAAAATGGACAAACAACAGCTCCAGAACATAATCAAACCTGACGACAAGTGACAGGAGAGCATTTGCTGAGTTTCACAAAATTAACATTTAACTCTGGCAGGGCTAAAAGTCACTTTGAAAGGGCTATGAGCAGTTCATGGAAGCGATTATGATGTCGGCCTATGGCCCTGTGAAGACCCTAACAGAAACACAAGGTCAGAGGTCAAACAGACCATTAGCTGCCTCATTATTGGGGTTTCACTGCACATTTACAGCCGAGATTTAAAAAAAAAGAGAGAGATAGACACAATTTTCTCCATGGAAGCGGACAGCAATGCTCTGCATTCATGTTTGCATGTGCCTGCACGCTTCTTCAACAGCATTAGCCACTTGTCATAGTTCCCCCTCTTCATTAGAGACTTATCTCTGCAGAGAATGAGCTTAATGTGGCAGCTGAATACACCCAAGACTGTAATTTATCCTGATCCAGTTGATGTCTGCGATGTTTGCCAAGCATTAGCGGGCTTGATCTAACTGATAACCCAGTTTGCAGAGGCTTAGATGTGCTGCAGAATGTGTTGCAGAGCAATCCATACGAATCACGATGAAACGGTTCATCTAAAGACTTCAGTGTCAAGTTGCTTTTATCGGCCAACAAATCGCACAAGACGGTCACGAGATCTTCTTTATCTCCTGGTAATTTCACCGCAATGAGGGCCGTGTTTGCAGCGTCCGTCGTCTCCGCTGCTTTTGGGACAGATAAAGAAGCAAAGTAGCGCTGCTTCTCTTTTGCACTGTGGATGTGCACGTCCACACGGAGCCCATAGAGAGGTTTGTGACTCTAATGGCCCTTCCTCTGCGGGCACTTTTAATTGTTTGGTCATCGTCTCCATGCTCAGTGTGTCACAGTCAATAAAGCCACATTAGAGGAGACAGGAGGTGAGGGGTGAGGGGGCTGACACAGGGGGTTAAGACCTCGGCGTGGAAAGAATATAAAGCGACCGAAGCCTTCCAGAGTGGCATTCTCCTGCTATCAGGGCTCTGAGGAGGACGGGCTGTCACTGTGGCCCATTGTGAGGCCAATGACTCATTCTTACTCAGGGAGAAACCTTAGAAAGTCGCGGACATTTAAAAAAAAAAAAGAAGTGAGGGTAAACCTCTTGGTTTTGCTTCAGCTGGTGCGTTTGTGTGCATTTGCATGTGTGTACACCGGTTTTATATGAGAATAGTCCAACTTGCAGCTCAGCTTTAACAAATTTGACAAAATTCTGGGTTCATACACCCTCCGCTAATGTGTTCACACAGAGCCTCTGAGGCGGAAAATAAATCAAGCAGGGATTTAATGTGACTCATGTGTTGCAGTAAAAAGCTTTTTACATGCGTGGCTGCAGATCTTTCTTTTACATAACGCGCTGCTTTAAGCTGCTGTCAGTGATAGCCATAACATGTCACCAGAACCTGCGACGTGGGCGATGGTCGCTGCGATAACGTCCCCGCCGTGGCTGAGCCGCTGAGATCCCAGGGTTTAACCGTCATTCTCTGCATGTGCAGACCACCTAGCTAGTCCCGCTGACCTCCCCGTGACCCGCCCCACCTCACTGTCACTAAACCTGCTCAGTGCACATCCAGCTATCTGTCTGAGGCAGGCCTGTTCACCGTCTGACTCCACACCTCATGACATGAGCTCCATAAGTTCATCCGGAGCTCCCGCTCTGTTTGAAATCTACACTCGTGTTCATCTTTGATGGTTCTAACGCGTTTGCTGTAAGATTTAATGGTATGGAAATCCTTTCCATAGCATAAAATGTCAAATCTGAACATAAATTCTTGGTCTGCGGCAGCAAATTTAAAACTCCCTTTAGCTGAGATGTAATTCATCCTGTGAAGTGCAAGCTGTTATTAGTGAGAGTATTTACATAAATACGGTTGCTTTAAGATGGTAATCCCACACGTTAAGCCAAAGTTCAGCTGGACTCTGACAGCTGCATGGGCCTGCTAACATGGCGCTGCAGCTTGGATGAGCTGATTAACACTAACTCTCCTAAATAACCCGTTTCATCAAAAGGCTTAAATGTCATTACATGCATGTGCAGTCACTGTAAGAATCTGCAATGCTGATAAATACATGAGCATTAGCAAATAAACATGTCATCACAACCTGAAGTAGTTCTGTGATTGTACCAAATGAGGTCCAGACCTTTGTAATTTCAAAGAGAGATAATAATGATAATAAATAAGGATGCAACGTGTCCACGTCCACATGAGCAAAGTGACTGGAGTCATGTGTTGGATCAGCTGTGCTGTATTGTGTCACCATGCAGTCAGTCTGTAGCTCTTTGTAGATTTGTGGAGTCAATGATTCTCCTGCAAAGTCTCTCTTCAAAACTAGCTTACATGTTTTTATTTGTCTTTGTCTGACAGGAATACTCAGAATATTTGTTGGAAAAATTTGGGCTACTTCCAGTCAGGCACCGAGAGGAGGATGATTAGGTTTGCAGGCCAGAAGTGAAACTGTGAATCCCCATGAAGACAAAGCAGTGATCAGTGAGAAGCACTGAAGTTATTATGACCTCGAACATTGCCTTCTTTAAAACAATTTGATAAAATGTTAAATATCATTACTCTGTGGCTTTTGATGATTAGACTATAAAACAATATTTACGAACAAAACTACTAATTCTCGTACAAAACATTGAAAATGTGTGTCCAAACCTTTGAACAGCACTTCCTAATAAAGGCAGTTTTTAATGGATTTACTCTCAAACATTTTCACTTTTCACAAATACATTTAGACTGATTATCGTGGTCTTTATAATGTTCATAGAGGTTCTAACTTAGAAAGTAAATCCCAAGAACACGGACGTGCATTACATAACCAGTGAGCAATCAAGTCTTTTATGATAAAATGAAACATTTCCTTCCTGATCTCATCAGGAGTAAGCAGCATAGTCCAGTGTAGAGGTACCAAAAGGATTTAAGCTGGGATTTCTTTCCAACAAACAAACTTTATTGAAAATAACAGCATGAAGAGAATAAAGAGAAAATCTTCCAGATTGCTGGAGTCCAGTTTGTTGCAGTGGATGCTGGGATCCTCTGTTCAGAAACTTTGAACTAAGTGGTGTTAGTTATGGCAACAACACAGATATTTTATGTCAGGAGATTAATTCTTCATCTACAAGTTGTGAATGAAGATTTAATTGTAGACTACAACCAAGTTGGATGAGAAGACTCCGCAGTAGTTATTATTTGAAGATATCAAGTCAACGATTAGTGTTGTTTCTGCTGAGATGAAACCCTAAACTGGAAACTTCAGCTGTTTCTGTCTGAAAGTCAAACATTAGGGTTCATGTTTGTCAGATAAAACATGAACCCTAATGTTTGATAAAACATCAAAGGGAAGTAAACACACACACACACACACACACACACACACACACACACACACACACACACACACACACACACACACACACACACAC
>JAVQJG010048814.1:0-18407 GCA_036024015.1 Craterocephalus amniculus
ACACACACACACACACACACACACACACACACACACACACACACACACACACACAAAGAAGTAAACAATTAAAATTGTTTAAAGGAGAGACATTTTTAAATGTTTACATCACTACGTCCCTCTCAACTTACTTGATGTACAAAGCCAAGAACTTGTTCTCTTCTAAGCTTCCTTTCATCACCAGATCAGTGTATCCCTCCCCATAGCCTGCCACAATCACAGCCAAAATGTTACTTACTCGGGTTGAAATTTATCAATGTATTAACAATGTCAAATATATTTATAAGCAAGAGAATTAGAAGTTTGGATGAAGCTAGTGATGACTTGTGATGGTGTGTACACCCACCTACCTGCATATCTGATGGTTTTACCCAGTAGGACGGTCCAGTAGAAAGGAACTGAGGTGAGCTCTGTATTTTGGCCCAGCATGTTCAGAGCTGCTATTCTACCTAAGAATAAAAAAAATAAATCAGTTTAACCTCAAGTACAATTAAATACACGCCTAATATGCAATGTATTTAGAAAATTAACAGATAGGGTTTTTTCCTCTAATGCTGACCATCTAATGTTGATCTAGTGTACCACGTCATGAGCCCAGTGAAGCTGCTACTTCAAATTTGTCCACTTCGCTGCTCTAAAAAGAAGCACTGGTTCATCATGATAGTGCTGGACAATTAATCGAATTCTAATCGTGATTACAGTATGGCCTTCTCACAATCATAAAAACACTGTATTCGAAGAAAAATGATTAATGTCACATGTATGTAACAGGAATCTAAATAAACTGGGTATTTGTTTTTTTATTGCTATTATTATTTTAATACATTATTATTTTACTCCTTTACTTGCTAAATTATTTCCATTTGTTTTAAAAAAGTTATATTAGAGGTTGAGTTTTGGTGGTTCAATAAACACTTCTTTTCAATCAATGAATAATTGTGTACATTAATCGTGATTTCAATATCAATAAAAATAATTGTGATTATTATTATTTTTTTCATACTTGTCCAGCCCTATATCATGATGCGCATTAAAGTGATTTCAGCTGCAGTTGGTAACGTGAGTGAGCTCCCAACATGCCTGGTGGAGGAATCCTTTGAGAGAAAACTTTTTCATTTCTTCCTTGAAAATAATTTCAAACTGCAGAGCCAGGATGGTGAAAAGAAGTGTTTGTTGCTGTTCATCATCTAATGATGAACAGAAAACTAACCCCTGCAGAACATCACCTTCCCTTGTTTTAGTCCAGTCCATCAATTTATAACTTCAGATGGTTTTAATTAGTGAATGAATGAATGAATGAATGAATGAATGAATGAATGAATGAATGAATTAATTAATGAATGAATGAATGAATGAATGACATTTACTGGAGTCTGTTTTTTTAATCAGTTACCACATTGATAATAAAGTTTTGGTATAATTTAGTACTGATGTACACAGAGGGAGTGGTTGTTAAGTCCATCTTCTAGACCCATATTAAGATCACCAGCACAGAAGTCAACAGGTCACCAGGTTGACCACAGAGAAGCTGCTTCAAGGTAAATCAGGAATAGGTTTTTCAACAATTACGAGTATGTTTCTTGTTCAGTGTTACTTTAAAAACCTGAAAAAAAGCACAAGTTGATTGTTTTTCTTTTAACTGGAAATATTTAACATTTGACACTTGCAAACCTCTGTGAATTTCCAGGGCAAAATCTCAAGGTGACAATTATCAATAACTGCAGTCATCAAAGAAAAACTTGAATAATATTTGAAAAAAAGAAAGTGTCTGTAGAGTAAGACTGAATAAATGTTTGTTGTGGACATTGTTCATAAAATGGATAAAGCCACATTTCCACTGTGACCAGTGTTTCCAAGATAACCATCAACAGAAGAAGTGCAGTTACTGCAATAATGACAATATCATCAATAATTTTCATTTTTTCAAATAAAGTTAGCTTAGCCTGATGTCAAGCTCCAAATCACTGGCAGACATACTTTTAGCTATAAACCTGGTAAAAGTCTATCTTTGTGATAAATATTCGGGGTAGTGTGATGCATGTGCACTTTTTCCCGTTACCTTGTGCTTGAGCCAATTGCCAGTGTCCGATGTTGACCAGCCGGTTTTTGGCTATAGTCAGTGGGAAAGAGGCCAGGTCACCCGCACAAAACACATCAGGGACGTTTGTACGCATGTGCTGTGGTTGGAAAAATATTCACATCATATACTCATTTATATAAATAAACAGCTATTTTTAAACAGTGAAAATGTGTCTTCAGTGAGAAAAAATAGCAAGTCCTGCAATATATGGTATGACCCTCTGACTCAGCCTTGATTTGCAACAAATTGTAGTAGTGGGGAATATGGCTACATTGAAAGGGGCTGAGAATTGACATGCAGCTTAGGATTAACATAGTTAGGAAAACAACAAACTAAAGGCCCACCTTGTCAACAATGACATAGTTTT
Source organism: Craterocephalus amniculus (assembly GCA_036024015.1). Classification (NCBI taxonomy): domain Eukaryota; kingdom Metazoa; phylum Chordata; class Actinopteri; order Atheriniformes; family Atherinidae; genus Craterocephalus; species Craterocephalus amniculus. Next base: position 2,448 of record JAVQJG010048814.1, read on the forward strand.
TTGAGTTCATCTGTACTTTAGTGCCCGTCAGGAACTCTGAGTTGGGGAGGCTGCCTGTTGGAGGGAAGAAAAGAAATATAAAAGTTGGGTTTTGTAGTAGTGGAAAGTGTTTCAGAGTTCAACACACTGGTAAGATAAAGACAGCCTATGTAGGTTTTTTCACAATTTTACAGATAAGATCATAAGTCAGGCAAAAAGATAAGAGAAAGAATAGCAAACAAAATGTGTTGCCTCAGAAATGTGGAATTCTCAGTCTCTGCTTGATCCAACACGGAGCATGGTATTTTTCACTATTTAGGATCAAAGTTTGCAGTTGATACCAGCTGAATGCTTGCAACCTTGTTCATGACAGGTTCAGCCGGCTCTCAGTGGTATTTAAAAGAAAAGATGCAGAACCAGCCAGAAACAGGCCAAAACCAGCCAATATGTGAAGGTCACACACTGTGCTGCATGTTGGGAGAAGACATCAATTTTGTGACATGTGCCTTCCAATACCAGTGTCTCACCTGGTTATTCTATGATTTACTAGACAAAAAAAGTGGATTAAAATGGTCAAAGTTAAGAAAACAACCACAAAATAACTAATATACAATTCTGCAAAGAATTAATGCCGAGTCTGATGTGCTGAGTCTGATGTTTTCATGTTTATACTTGATTTTTGGTGGCTATGAGGAAGACAGGCTTTTCTAATTCTGAAAACTCAATATTCTCCACTTTTGACACATGTTTCACAAGTAACTGCACATTACAAAGAAATGTTAGCGAGGAAGGCAAGATTGTTGAAGATTGAAATATATATTAATTTTACTCACCAATACCCACAACCAAAACATCTGCTGGGATAACTTTTCCACTTTTAAGAACAACCTCCTTCACCTTGGGAAAAAAAGGATGACGAGACACACATGAAGACATAAAAAAAAGAATTCCTGTTTTCTTTGTGTAAACAAAATTTTACTCAGACTACATGGAGTGATAAAACTAAGTGGCACAAAGTGTAGCTCTCCATTTTACCTTGCCATTCACTCCTTTGATGTCAATCACGCTATCATTCATGTAGAATTTGACATTTTTCTGTGAAAGCATCTGCAAAAACAACAGAGTTTAAATGCAAGTAATTCAAATGAAGTTTGATTGGACAATATGCTGCAGTCTCTCTTACCGTCATGGTGATTTTGCCGACCTCCCGACCTAGTGTGTTTTGGTACGGCAAATCACTGCTCCCTATCACTGTTATACTGGAGGCTTTATCCAGCATATACGATGCAACTTCCATCCCTGTAAGACATGTCAGTGTCATTTTTATATTAAATATATATAAAAATATTGTTTCGAGCCATGAAACTGAAAAGGTTAGTAGAATAGAAAATATGGTATGGTATGGTATGGTATGGTATGGTATGGTATGGTATGGTATGGTATGGTATGGTATGGTATGGTATGGTATGGTATGGTATGGTAAATCAAATTCAGGGTTGTTGTGAAAATCTTTTTTTAAATTACTTTTTAAATTATTTTGAAATAATCAAGAATCCATGAAGTTTTAGGAAATATCACCTAAAGAGTGTAGACAACATCAATTACCAAACCATCCATATTCAAACTCACTAAACAAAATAAAAAACCCTCATAAGTAAACTGAATTCATTTGAGTATGTGATCAACTTTGCTTGATTTTGTTTTGGCTCAACTGAGACTTTTTTATTCTTATGTGTCTTTTTGTGCAGAGCCTTGCTTATATCCAAGCGAATTTGTGTTTCCTTGCAACATTTTCATGTTGTCTGATCCCTGAAAAAGACAGAGCTGTATTCCAACTCTTCACAGGGATTGTTAGTGTATAGTACGGGCTGTGTATAATTGCACTGGTGCGTTAAGAAAGCTGGTTCAGGAGCTCTTTGTGTAGGACCTGCCTGTATTTGTTGTCATTGTAGCCATGGCAGTTAAAGTTATGTCCTTGACATATTTGTTGTGACATGCAATTATTGCTGCTGAGTCTATTTTCACTGTTCAATTTAATCTAAAAGAATATGTGCACACTGCGGCTACGTTACCAACAAAAGAAGTTCCGACGAGGACGATTTTGGAGCCCACACCGGCTGCATGGATCTGTCTTGCGTCCTCTGGCGTCTCCAACAGCTTGACATTGTCCAGCTTCATGCCGGGCAAATCCAGACCCTTAGCTCTAAAGGACACGCCATGACTGTGTTGTAAGTAATGCAGTTCAGTGTAGTGGTGCTACAACAATGACCCGTTTTCCTACTAAAAGCCACATTTTCATCTTGTGTTTCAAACAGTTCATCTATGTGAAAACTCTTAATTACTTGAAAAACATTTGCGTTTACATCCTTGCAACCTTACAACATGCGTAATGCATCTGGGACAATGACGTTGTTTAGGCAAATATGATTTATTTGTGTCAAGATTTTCTTTTCCCGCTGAACCGTGACTCTACAAAAACAAAGCTGCACTGCTTTTGGCTGCAGTTTCTTGTCAAATGGAGACAAAAAAGCAACGTGAATCTTCACTGGTGTCCAGCTGACAAGAAGAAGAAGAGAACTGAATGAGAGAAAGCCTGTAAAAGATGTTTTCATGGCCGGATGCTTATTCTGACGACACTGGAAGACGTCAGCTACCCGCTTACCAACAGAAACAGCAGATGTTTTGGTTCACTCCATTCACCGGATGTTTTCAGTGAATTATTCATAATGGACCTCTCTCTGCGTTCTCAGGTTCTTACACAAAAGACTGAACAGAAAACTTCATTGAGCCAGGACATCTAGGACTGCAGTTCAGTGTGACTGAATAAAGTAGATTATTGTAAAATCAATTTTTTATGAGTTTATCCAACAAGGTCTACTGATGTTCCTGTACAGTTATTATTATTATTATTATCATTTTCTGTGGTGACCAGCGCCATCATGATTGCTGTGGTGTTCTGGGGGAGGAGCATCGGCTCCACTGATGCCACCAGGTTGGCAAGATCAAAGTTTACAGTAACCCTGCTAACTCCACCATGTACACAGATGATCATATTAGTAGTAACAGAAACATGTAGTCTTCATAGTCCCACAGAAAGAGAAATACTCTAAACAGTTTTCAGTCCAGTTTAGTCATCAAAGCATTGAATAACAAAGTTTTCCACCACAGTAGCATTTCAGTGTGCAAGTATGTTCTCATTTTACACATTAAAATATTGGCAAGGTAGTGATATTCATTCTGTCTTTTAATTGTTTAATCATTTAATCATTTGCACACCACAACATCAGCATTTGCTGCCAGAGGCTCCGGAGGCTTTTTTTGTTTTTGTTTATTTGCCTATAGGGACTACAGAATGGCTTGTTAGCTATAGTCTGACATATTTACATCTGTTGCTACAGTGGTTCATTAATATGTACTGTCCCTATCAAATAAACAAATAAAGTAAACTAAACAAAGAAATCTTTGGTTAATGCTACCTACACCTGAAATGTGTCTGCACTAATACACTGTTTGTGTAGATCTGTACCTGCAGCCAGTTGAAATGAGGATCTGATCATAGCCCTGGACTAAACCGCCATCAAATGTGAGAGTCTTCTTCTCTGGGTCCAAAGACTCTGCCTGTAAACACAGATATGCACCCCTTGAATATGAAAAATAATTAATCTATTTAGCTTTTCAAATAACAACTAAGAAGGTAAACTTGTAAATTTAGTACTTAAAAATACTCACTTTTTTACCGAGCCACACTTCAATGTCGTACTGATGGAAAAAATCCATCTCTCTCAGCACGATAGTGTCATCCTCCACATTCATTACCTGTATAGAAGGTGGAGGGACACCTGTTTCTGAATGCTAGTGATAAATTATAAAACACTCAAAAGTGTAGTGTTCATGTCATCAGTCGCACCTTGCTCAGCCGGGTTTTGTCATAAGGTAACAGGTCGTCTCTAGAGGCCATGATGATTCTGCCACTAAAGTTTTCATGCCGCAGAGTCTCAGCACAGATCAGCGACGCAGCTCCTGAGTTTACAGTTAAAAAGAAAAGGAAAAAAGAAAAAAGAAAGGAATTGATAAATGTATCAAGTATCTTGATAGAGATTTTTATGTCTAATTAAAAGACAAACCTTTAAATTTGCATTGAGAAAGGAAAATTAAGAAGCTAGAACTCAAAAGGTTCACATATTTTGACTTGAAATAATTAATACAAATATTAATATTTAGTAATGTTAACTGAAGGAATAAACCATAAGTTGGTGTTCATTCATATTTACAAAATATTTTATGTTGTGTCATTTAAAACCCGGGGCTCTGGGTTTCAAACAAGATTTCCTGCTCAAGCATGTGCTCGGCCGTGCTGTGGCGCATACCTGTTATGTTCAGTTTTGTTTCAGCTTTCAGTAACAACAGCTCAGACAAACACACAAAGACACCTCCTCACCTCCTCCCACCAGCAGAATAGTGTGAGTGACTCCTGGTACGGCACGTCCCATATACCTGATTCTTTTTTGCTGCCTGAGATCCTGAACCACATAGAAAACAGAACATTTTATTCATCTACTGTATTAATAGAAGAATTTCATGTGTCTGTAAACAAGAATGGTCTGAAGTATCCGGAGAACTTTCTATGTTTACCTGAATTGTACCAGCAGCTAATTATACTTGCTCAGATTAAAGCAAATATTATTTTAATATAAAAGGGAAAATTTAATTGAATCCTGTGTGTGTGGTTTTCTTGTATTTATCCTTTATTTTTGTACAGCTGTTTTTCATGTTACTATTGCTCTGGCGTAAATGTTAAGCACTGACTTGTATGAATGAATGTATCACAATCAGACCGGCTTAAACTGATTGCCTGTGCAGCACCTTGAGATGACATTGCTATGAATTAGCACTATACTTATAAAGTTTAACTGATTTGAATTGAATTAAACTATTTTTGAGCTATTTTTTTAAATAATAAAAAAAAACAATTTGACTACTAATCTAAAATTAGAACAAAAATTGAGGAAATATCCGTTCGGTTGATTATTATCCTCCTTTTTAAAATTTATTATTATACTCCAGTTTAACAATATTTGTGCCTCTGTGGCAGAATTTCATGGCTTACTTTGACAGAACAGAGCCGTTGTTAAAGTTATTAGTAACGTTTCTTACTTTGTCTAAGAGGCATCCCATGCATATTTTATTTTCTTTCTTATCTGTTGTCTCATGGCAACTTTTGTTAGAAGTGAAAACAAATCTCTTCTTGGAAATGACCTTAATTCAACAAAAAACATGCATCAAATGAATAAAAACAAAGTGGCATTGTGCACAGGCTCCACATTCATCAGCTCTGATAGTTTGAGGGTGCCCAAATATCAGTTTCCCTCTCCCTGTTCAACTACTACAGTAAGTACCTGTCACACAGAAAGCAATGAGAATGTGATTCACAATCTATGGTCATTAGTGAGGGAGCTTTACTCTCCTTCTCCTCTCTCCAAGTAAAGATTCAGCACATCTAAGTTAAGTAAAATGGCTTAGCAAATATTTTTCTAAAAGTTTTTTCTACTGTGGTGTCTGGAAGACTTTGAAAAGACATGACATCTGAAACAGAAGAAGAAGAAGGTAATCGTCTTACCTTTTTTTTTACTGTCACGTAAACTTTCCTATTATGAATTTTGACCTTTTAAAAAAAGAAAAAGACAAGTTAGAGAGAAGGCCATAGTCCTCATACCAAAACTCATTTGTCTCTCTGGATTCTACCTTGTGGCAAGGTAAACCATCCATGCCAGGGAACTCCTCTAGGTCTCCTGTAAAGACGTTAAAGCAGGAGCCGTGCCATGGGCAGCGCACTTTGTGGCCTGTCAAAACCCCTGAACAAACATACACACACACATTCATAGACAAGAGCACAATGTATAAAAGGCAGAATTATTAAACTTTTAGAGACTTCAGACTTTAATCTAATATATGATGTCCCGTTACTTCACCTTGGAGTAAAGATGTGGCTCAGCAAGAGTGAAATACACAGTGTATAAACAGGATTATGCAAATAAAACATATAAAAATGATGAAGTGTAATCAGAGTTTGTTTGTTGTTTTATGGTCACAAATCACATGCTGACCTTTGCTGAGTGGAGCACCATAATGTGTACACTGGTTGGCAAGGGCACTGAATTTGCCTTCACAGCGGGTCAACAGTACAGGATGATGTCCAATATCAACTTCCATCATCCTCAGGTCACAGGCAAACACAGTGCAAAAAACATATTTAATATTCATGCAGTTATGTAATATTAAAAATTGTGCATATCAAATTAAGGAGTTCCCTTAATCTTTACAGTTTAAACCAAGCATATTCATAAAAACAATATATCTAAGATAAAAAGCTTTGTAACAGGTTTAAACATAAACTGGTCTTTGTGTAAAAAAAATGTAAACATGAATCCCCTGTCTGGTCCTAAGAGTCTGCCAAAACGGTCTAAATTTACGATAGGATTAAGTAAAATGCTTCAGTAAAATGCTGCTTTTTCTCTCTGTTTTAGCCTAAAAATGATTTCATGTATGATTTTACAATTCATTTTCATTCCAGTTTTTAACTTTTTTAACATGAAAGAAACAACAATAAAACTATTTATTTTCATGACTATAACTCAAATTTCCATAATACTGTGCTGTTGATAAATGTTGACCAGATAACAAGCTTACCTTCAATGACTAGATATTTACATGCTAACAGTGTGTTAGCATGCTAAGTAGCCTAAAATGCTGATGTCATGACATATTGAGTCATAGAACATGCTAACATGTGTGCTAACAGACTAATGTCATATATGCTAACATGTGCTGTTGCTTTTGTTGAGCTGTTAATATAACAGGCATTTAATGTATGGTTTAATTAAACTAAATGTTTTATTAAATGTCTTTTATAAGAAGTGTTGAGTAAGCAAACAGCTTTGTTTTTTTTCAGGTTTTGACACATTAAACTACTTTTTTGTTTGATACAGACATTTTATGAGTTGATAAATGGCTCATGAGTAGTGAAAAGAAATAAATTACTGATTTTACGTTGCAAAGTTGTGAACAAGTTTCTTCCTTTTCTTACTTTCCATCCTGCAGGTCTGACTCCAGACACACCATCTCTGTCAGCTCCTCTTTATCCTCTGGATCAGAGTCACTAAAATCACCACGTGCTAAACAAACCATTTGAAAAGTAGTTAAACTACAGAAACGTAGCCCATCTTCTCAGCACAAATCAAATGGTTAGCCAGTGAAACTGCTCTGATAACAGTAGAAACAATAAAAATAGAAACATATGACTCACGTGGTTTGGTCCCAGACATGTCTCTCATTCAGCTGCAACACCACAGAAATAGACAAACCCACTGGAAAAAACATTAAAAGTCTGTCAGATGCAAGCAGTTAAAGATGCAGCCGAGGTCAGTTTGTTTTTCTCTGAGCAGGTGGATGATGAGCGACTGTTTCCAAAGTGAGTGCTCCATTCCCAGTTCCCATCCTGGAAGCTGTCAACTGTACTTGATTTGAGTGTAATAAGAAAAGCGAAAATCCCAAAAAGCTAAATTTGTGACTCTAGTGAATGAACAGTTTTGGTAGTGTGGCTGCTCATTATGCTCTGTTATCTTTCCACAGAAAGGAAATCGTTGTCTTTTGTTTGACCTAGTCGGCATAGAGAAAGGCTGACGAAGCTAAAAGCTGAATGGTCAGGCAACAAAGCTGCACTTTCAAAACCAAAGGTGGCTACTTATGTGTTGTATATGAGGGAGTGGGGGAAAATATAGGCTTAGTACAAGAAAAACACAGTGAAGTAAATTTTGCAAGTTTTTTTTCAATGCTTACTTTGTGTGTTTATTCAAGTACTGTATTTCCAGAGGAGTTGGCAAATAAAAGCTTTAATCTTTAAACGAGCAAAACCACAAATAAATTATTTTCAGCGTCTTTATGAACCAGTTTCATTGTATATAAAAGACTTAAAATTTTGATTTCAGCATCAAACTTAAAAGCACTTGGATTAGAGGCATGCTTGCCATAGTTTATCATCATCCCTCATTTCGGTGCCATTTTTGTTTGGGCACTGAGAACAATGATTATTACTATTTCACAAGCATAACCTATGTTGTTGTAAAAACAGTTGTAACAGTACCTCACAGAAATGCACAACATTCATGTTGTGAGTATGGATGCCCCCCATCACAGATCATTGCTTTCACATTGTTTGCAAATAAACCTGGATAGTCTTTTTTTGCAGATGATTTGGACAACATAAAAGCCTACTTTTGTGTTAATCCATTAAATTTAACTCAGAGTGCTTCAAGTCACATGATCCCATAGGAGACGGATTCGCTCCTGCAAAGTAACAACATCTGGTTTCTGAAGAGGGCGGCTTCATCAGAGCTCCAACATGTGACAAACACTGTATATTGATGCCAGAAATCCTCCATCATTACTCATATCAGGCTAATGTTTGGTCAAAAGTTAAAATGTGTCCCTTTATGTCATCTTAATGAAAACACCAGGCACCTGTTTGTTTTTCGTTTTTTTATTTTGAACGGCTTTGGTGCTACACTGTCATTCTTCAATAACAAACTCAGATTTAGACATTAAATGCTAAAGTAAAATCATGCTATACCACCCCATCAATGTCAATACTCAGATTTATAACATTTTCATAATTTTTCATATAGGAAATACGGAAAGACGAAAATAAATGACAACAGGTACTAAAGGTCCATAGCTAAGTAATTTGTAATGAGGGATCTACATCATGATAGTCTTCTGCTGGAACAACGTGACAAGCGTGGGACCTTTACAGCTCGAGTTGATTTGGTTTCTTTCTGGGATGCATGGCAGGTGAATCCTTTCCATCCTGGATTCAGTCTTGTTGTAGGGACACACCTTCAGATGCTCTGAGATCGGTGGAACATCTGTGAAGCACCAGGTGTCCACTGGAGAGAACAAAGTGCTGAATTGCCAGACCTGCAGCCACAAAGACAGACAAACAGTAGAGATTAAGTTTCTCTAAGCCCATTTCAGTCAGTTTCTCTCTCTGTACTTTGTGTGATTTAAAGGGACACTGTGTAACTTTTGACCCAAATATTGGCGTAATGTGAGTAGTTGGATGATTTTTGGGTTCACTTGATTTTCATAGTTCACTTGTGCTGTCTATTTTAAGTTATTGTTTGGAAGTGTGGGGTAACACATATGTTATTAACATGAAATCATAGTTTATTTGACAGAAAATTTGCAATAAAAATTACTCATAAAGCCAATCCAAGAAAGCATGCCAATTAACTATTTATCAAGTCAGGACTTATAAAACTTAAAGACTGAAAACAAGTCATGCATAAATGCAAAAAAATCTGCAGAAGCTGTTTATTTTTAGTTCTGAAAGTCAGGGCAATAGAAGGCAATTTTATTTTAAACACCAATTTGCAAAGACCACATTAAAACAGATGTGCATTTCAGTATGTGGAGCTAAATTTTGGAATCTATTACCGACTCAGTTGAAGATGTGTGAAAATGTTTTGTGTGTCAATATTTTTTAGTTTAAGAAAATTTATAAACATAGAATATTTACAGCTTATGAAGTTTATGAATGGTGGCTATGTATTGAAAATGAATAATTATTTAGAAGCTGATTCTTTTGTTCCTTTGGTATTGAGTGTTAATCAGTTGATTGACTGACAGACCATCTGGTGGTGCAGAAGATTTAGAAAGGGGCAGATATCATAAGATTTTCTTCTTCCTGCTCCTTTTTATGCATGGTAGTACAATGAGATGTCGTTTTGAATTTTTTGTTCTTTTTCTTTTGTAGTGACTTCAGATATAATAACAACCATAATAATAATAATAATAATAATAATAATAATGATAATTATAATTAATAATAACCATGTTCGAAATTAATAATAAAATGAAATGAAAAATATAAATGAATAATAACTTTGCAGAGTGGATCCGTCATGGGATCATGTGACCTGAAGGTTTTATGGCTCTGAGGTTCTGCTTTGTGCTGCTTTTCTTCCTCTTCAATCGAAAGTTTCTCATGGTTAAACCAAGTTAGAAGGTGAAAATGCTGGAGACTGTTTCATTCTGCGACAGTGTTGTGTGGCCAAAGTTTAAAAAATAGCGCCCCCAGTGGTCCCAAGTTGCACGGTCTCCCTTTAACTGGCTCTTAGCTTACCTTCTCCCTTACCCTCCACCTGGCATCTCCTTTTGAGGAGGTTTCTTTCTCCCAGCGGAGCGTGACCATCCCTCTCTCCTGCAGCAGGGAGGAGCACACCTGCCTCATGAGCCGGGACACCAGAGCCAGCTGGGACAGGGACAGACTGTCCAGGAAACCGGCCATGTGGCACAGCACCTCGTAGGGCAAAGAGCTTAGGGAGTCCTCCCTTCCTCCATGCTGACCTCTGCTTCTCCTCTGAGCACAGGAGGAGTCTGCTGTGCTGTGGGAGGCATTATCCGGACTGGAAAGGATGGTGGGATGTAGGCTAAAGCATCCCTGCTCCTCACTGAAAGCAAAGATGAAGCAATGACATTTGAAAGATCATCGGAGTGGTGGAAGTAGCAGCAGGAAATGATGGGGTTGTTCATGCTCTTCAAAGACATGTCATTAGACAGACCTTCAATGTTAGAATTAGCTTAGAAATGATAAAAGCATGCTTCAGTTTGTCTTGCATTTGTTGATCCGACTTCAAACTGAGTTCAGTATTAGTTTTCAGAAGGTTTATTATTGAGCACAAGCAACAATTACTTCCATGCAAAAGTGTGTGTTGGGCCGAAAGGCCTGAGAACTGTTTCAATTCAATAACAATTTTCCTCTTTGTCCCCATGAGTACAGGGACTCCACTGATGATGAAATCCGCAAATTCTTTGGAATCACATTCGGAGCAACTTAAACCATTTCTCACAGACTCTCCCTTAGCTTCACTTCTGACAGGTTCAACCTTTCTTCCATGCTCTTTCTGCTCGGAGTGGTTGCATTGCCTAGGCAAGGCAAGATTATTTGTACAGCACATCTCATGTAGATGACAATTCGCAGTGCTTTACATATTAAGAAGCAGCATTAAGAAGAATTAAAATGAAAAGTAAATCACAAAATTAGAAAAGTTTCTAATGACAGTTAAGTGTCAGATCAAGACTTTGCCTTGAAATGTGTTGCTGACCTGAAATGTATTTATTGATTCTTAAACAACAAAAAAAAAAAAACTTTCTTTATGTGGTGCTTTAAACATGTTTTAAATAGATTTTTCAAAAATTGCATATAATTTAGTTTTTAGATATTGTCTAAAAACTAAAGCTTCAGGTCATTGAAATGATGACAGCCTATGTTAACTGTTATTTTTGTCTCACTTGAATTGGATGGTGGCTTTATGTGTAGCAGGCCGAAACTTCCTCTGGCTGAAGGTGCAGCCCAAATACGCCAGCGGACATCTCTGCTCGAACCAGCCGTTTACACCCATCTGGATGTCACTGTGGATGTTCCTGCATTTAGCAGCATACAATGGTGAACAGGTGGGATTTAGAGCCTGAGAGCAAATCTGACTAAAGCAGAGAAATAATGAAGGTAGAGGAATAATTTAATGAATGACAGTAATGCCCCTCACTTGTAATGTTTGCCATACTCTCTGCGCTGGAAAGTGTGTCCGCAGGTGAAGGTGAAGGCGGAGTTGGCCTTGTGATGTCGGCTGGTGACGCTCTCAATCTGCAGCTGGAGGTGCAGCTCCAGCGGTTTTCCAGCTGTCAGATCTGCCAGCGACATGTTTCTTTGGAAGGGAGCGGACAGGAAGCTGTAGGTCTGCGTGCCTTCATCTGTCAGCAGGCTGTCAGTAGATATGCTCTCAGCAATTAGGTGACCCCTCTGCTCCCTCTCCAGGGAGCACAGCAGGGAAGCCTGAGAGGAAAAGTAAGTGCGTTATGCAGTGACTAAACAAAAGAAACATGTTGGATCATCTGAGTGGACTGCATCCGGAGTGCTGTTGTGTTTTGGTTGTCTGTGATGCAACTTTTGGGCTGTTGCACATCTGACATCAGTAGATTCAAACTCATCATAGGCAGCAACTTTTTTCATAACTTTTGGGCCTTGTGCTTTACAGCCACTTTATTTTTCTGGCACAATGGGGTCCGGCCAAAAAATTAATGTTCTGAGATTTATTTACTTTTTTAAAAATTGGCATTTCATATATAAACAAATAAATAATTTTCTTTAAAAATGTTTATATATATGAATGGATTAATTATATTGTATTGTCTGTGTTTTGCCTGGGCTGTCCACCTCTTATGTTTTTTTAGCATTTGTCTCTGATTTATTGTTTTGCAAAGCACTTTGTAAACTTTGTGTTCTTAAAGTTGCTTTAAAGTTAGTTACAGTTCGTATTATGCTCTGTTCATACTATTCTTGCATTTATGTTTAGGGTGTGTAAAATCATATTTTACACTGGGATGCCTTGAGATTTTCTGCACTATGAAAGTTGCCCTGACTGAAAAAAAGTTTGAGAAAAGCTGCTTTACAGAACTCTGACAATGTCTTAAAAAGCACTTTGTCATTGCTAAGCAGGCCTGAGTTGGAGGACTACCACCCTACAGACTGAGCCACAACAACCTCGGCTTCACTTTGTTGCGTCACACCAGTGGCTTGTTGACAGAGCATCAACTGGAAGGTTTTGTTTAGGCCAGTGCATGTGCACACAATGGGCCTCACAGCCTGTAGCCTAAAGTGGGCATATACCTGACTAGCTCGCAGTAATCTGAGTAATGGCATTTCAAGATGCCGAGCACAGGTTTAAAAAGAAAAACTAAAAGGGATGCAGTGGAAGGTGGATGCGACGTTGTTGAACATATACCAAGTATCACTGGATCAGGTTGGGATTCATTTGATTAGTCGTCTCACCTGAACTTCTTCCCACACTGGCATGTCCTGCAGCGCCACCCCCAGGTCGCTGGTGTCCACTGCTTTGCTCTGCCTCTTGTAGAAGCCCGGGTTGCGGATGCGGCTCTGCCTCGCCGCAAAGCTGGTTGGGATTTTAAAGGTGCGAACAGTGATGATCTTCATCGGTTCCACATGTCCGTATACAAAGTTCTTCACAGATTTCTTCAGCAGGCAGGAGGAGGAAGAGGTGCATGCACCACTAGCTGCTGCGCCGGCGCACAGATCTTCCTCTTCCTCGGGCAGAGCATCCATTCCTTTCCCCCTGCTTGGCGCCTTTCCTCCGCCTGCTGCAGCCGAACCTTCGGTTTCCCTGCATCCGCCCATTTCCATGCTGAACATCCTCTCCCAGGCGTTGTAGTTCTGCAGCAGGTCGGCGTCCACGTCTGTTGCCCTGGCGAGAGCCTCCCTCTCCTCCTGGGTTAACACGGGCTGAAAGATCATTTCAGCTTCATCCCCATCCTCATCCTCGGCCTCTTTTTCCACAGAACCCATGTTAAACTTGTTAAAAGACTCCCAGAGCTTCTCCGTGTTGTCTTTTGCAGCTGCTCTCTCTGCTTCCTCTTTCTCCCTTCTCCTCTTATCCTTCTCCTTTCTCCTCTCCTCCTCCTTCCTTCTTTCCTGTCTTTCTTCTTCCTCCACGCTCTGGACCAACTCTGGGAACAGCTTCTTCATCTTCATGGCGTGAAACAGGTGGTCCTGGTCCTTCAGGGCCAGGGCCAGGTCCAGACATCCTCCCTGCTCTTGCTCTCTGATCAGGTTTTGGTGCAGCTCCGTGTTGGGGTGGGTGTGGGCGTCATTGGCCGGCCAGCGGTTCCACTCCATGGAGCAGCACACCACGCTGGCTGGACACAGCTGGAGGTGAGCTGCCTGCGAGGAGCGGGGCAGCTGGAGCGGGCAGCCGTACTCAGCGTTGAGGCAGGGCACCCGTACGTTGGGGCAGAGCAGCAGGTGATCCTCCTCCTTGCAGAGGTGGAACACAGCCCCGCAGAGCAGACGGCAGGAGGCGAGCACGCAGCACACGGAGACCTCCACCCGGGCCCTGCAGCGCCGGCTGTAGCAGGAATCACAGTGCACATGCTGGCGCACCCTGGAGGCCCGAGCTCGATGACTCTGAAAGAAAACAAGTTAGCATTTAGCATTTATGTTGCACAACTGGTTTGGCCATCCATCAGGTGTGTTACTTTGCTCCATTAGTGATGCAAAGTGTATCACAGCATCATTAATGATAAATATGTGCAGACAAAGTTAGAGTCTAAACAACTTTATCTAACAACTTTAAAATGAAGTAGATTTTCACACTAAAACTGCTGGAAAACATCCTAAATACAGTTTAATTTAGACAATTTGTTCGGGGGGGAAAATTAGTTAAAAGCCTGCAACAATTAAAGCAATGACCTTCACAACAAATTACCTACTAAAGAAGTAAAACTGTAGATTTGAGTCAACATTTGGTTTTACATTTGAAAAATGTAACCATACCATCCTTCAGCTCTTCTTCTGTTGGGTTTGTTAGCCTGAAGCTGCAGGTCTGCCCTGCAAACAGAAAAATGTAACTCCAGGTCTCTCATAACAACCAGCTTTGACCCAAAAACTGCCCTGAGAGTGAAAGGAGTGAATTAGAGGTTTCGACCTACCGCAGTGTGAGCTGCAAAGAAGGAAAACTCGCTCCGTGTATTCTGCCTTGTGCTTTTACAGACGGAGCATTTGTGTGTGTGTCTGTGTTATGTATGGGTTATAAATAGAGCCGAGCACTGACCGAGAAATGTTACACAGGTGGTCTGTAACATGGTGTGAGTTACTAGCCCTAAGCCTTTAATATCAAGAAGTCTGGCTCTGATTAACATTGTGTCTTTGTTAGACATTATTTAAACTTGCAAACCATCCAAAACCTTTTTATTTAACTCCAAACAGTGTCCTCTAGTGGAGATTCAAGAGTACTAAAAGCAACTGTCTATCTAATGCAAATGATGAACTCTTTATTTTGCACTTCAAACAGGCATTTTTATATATATTGACTCTGCTGTAAATGAAGACGAGTTTAGATTTAGATAAAGTGTGATAGCTTGAATTCTCTGCAGCATTTGGTAACGAAGGGGGGGAGTTATTTCTCCTTCTGAACATGCTACTTGGCTAAATTTAACCTGCCAGCAATAAGAGCACATGCAAGGACCGAACGTTATGAGACCACTGAGACAAAACAACACATCTGTGCCGGCAGCTCGGTAAGAAAAGTTTCATCTCGATGTGATTGAACTGAATATTTTCTCTTTTAGTTAATCTAAGTTCAATTATACAGGCAGTGAGGTAAAAAAGTTAAAAGATTTTATATATTAACTTACTGTCACTACTTACAGAAACATTGACAGATCACACGGTTTACACCGGAGTTTGACCATCAGCTTTGCACTTTAAATGAGCAAAGGAGCTAAATAGGTAACATTTTGTTCACATTTTAAGTCAACCAGGCAGAACAAAAACACACTGTAAACCCAGATTTTGATTAGACTAAACAGATCAAGTTCACATAACTTAAAATTGTCTATCATGGGAACATTACTTATTAATTCTCAGTAAACTGAACTGTTCTATGTCCCTTTTTTATTGCAATTGAGTTTTTAAGTCTAATCAGCAGCTTCTACTAACATAAACTGAGATTTTATTACTTAAACAAGTCATTTAGTTACATCAATGATTAATTCTGAGTAAAGTGTACTTTTAAATGGTCTATCTTATTAGAATTATTTGTTTGAGTTTAAACAACTTAACCAGCTTAATTGATTTAAGTTTAGGAGGAATGGAGGAGCAGGATTTCCCACAATGCTTCACTTCTATTAACAACTTTTCAGAGATAATATACTGTATGAAACCGGCACTTTCACTTTTAATTTTTTTAATAATAGTTTTTTAAATAATTAATAAAAGTTGAAATCACACAATATTTTTTAAAGGACTTTTTGTCTTTCGTCCTTCCAGTTCTGCAGCTAACAGACAGAAAAACATGTTCTGGTCTCCGTGTTGAACTCAGTGTATAGACATGTTCCTCTCTCCAGTTCCTG
>JAVQJG010048819.1:0-13175 GCA_036024015.1 Craterocephalus amniculus
GAACGAGGTCGCGGGTACAAGCGGCCGAAATGAGCTTCCTCCGCAGGGTGGCCGGGCTCTCCCTTAGAGATAGGGTGAGGAGCTCGGTCATCCGGGAGAGGCTCGAGGTTGAGCCGCTATTCCTCCGCATCGAGAGGAGCCAGATGAGGTGGTTTGGGCATCTGGTCAGGATGCCCCCTGGACGCCTCCCCCGGGAGCTGTTCTGGGCACGTCCCACCGGGAGGAGGCCGCGGGGTAGACCCAGGGCCCGCTGGAGGGATTATATCTCTTGACTGGCCTGGGAGCGCCTCGGGATCCCCCCGGATGAGTTGGCTGATGTGGCCGTGAAGAGGGAAGCCTGGGCTTCCCTGCTTAGGCTGCTGCCCCCACGACCCGACCCCGGATAAGCGGAAGAGGACGGACGGACGGACTTTCAGATTCTTTATCCTCAGTTTTTAAAAGAAGCTATGATTTTTCTTTAAAGAGCAAATTTGTGTCTGGATGCAATTTCATTCTGCTTTTTTTTTAATTTATGTTTTTTATTGATTCCACAAACTCAATATACTGGCCTGCCCTGATCTTGGTGGCTCCTGTAGCGATGACCTCTGTGGTCACTGGTGGGATGACTCCTGGTGTTGACCGAAGGTATCGTTTACCTCACAGCGGTGTCGAGCCATTTGACTTTTATGTATTTAGCTTAAATGATGTGTTACTAGGGTCGAACTGGGGATAAAAATAGGCCCTGGCATTTTTCCTCTGGACCGGCCCACTATTGACCTAATAACCCCCACCCCCCCGTAGCGTCCATACCGAACCTCCAATGAACAACACAATTTCAATTCAATTTGACCTTACAAAACTGAAGAATGTGACTTGGTTTTGAGCTTGACTGACCACCAGTGACTTTGTCTTCGTTTTCATCCGTTGAAGTCATGAATGTAATACATCTTTGGTTGAAGTTGTAGAACGGGTGGGAGCACTTGCAGCAACGCTAGTAGAAGTTGCAATACCACCACTGGTGACATCAAACAAACTGTTTCACTTAGAAGCGACAGCTTGAAGAGATTTGTGCTTTTTATCACAGATCTTCTCCGCTCCCTCTTTCTCTCTTTTTTACCAGCTCTTTCCACGGTTTATACAGCGAATGTGTGCATAACATGCATCCGTCTTGCCGTGAACCTTCACCACTCAAAATATCAGACGCAACTCACGTCAGGCTTTAGCTTCCTACCCATGATGCACTGCTGTCTGCCACATTTTATTGGGGGCTAAAACTTATACAAAAGAATAATCTTTTCTTAACTACTAAAAAAGTACTTTTGATCATATTTCAGCTTATTGTCAGCATTTTACTGCTGAAACAGAAAAACGAAAAATAAAATCTCTTTAAGTGCTCACCATGACAAAGATGTATACCCGAAGTGAGGGAAGCTCTGCCGGAGGTGGGAGTTGAAGCCCCTTCTGACAGGGGACTCTGCCAGACGTTCCCAACAGACCCTCACTACATGTTTGGGTCTGCCAGGTCTGACCGGCATCCTCCCCCACCATCTGAGCCAACTCACCACCAGGTGGTGATCATTTAACAGCTCCGCCCCTCTCTTCACCCGAGTGTCCAGGACATGCGGTCGCAGATCCGACGATAGTCGAATTTTACTACATAGTATATAGTATATATACTACTTTAGTGTATAGTACAATTTTTGTGCACTCCGGCATCATCTGTTCCTTGTGAGAAGATATTCCCCAAGGCAGGAAAAATTGTTTCAAAAAAGAGAAACGGACTAAACCCAAGCACAGTGGAACAACTACTATTTCTGAATAAGAAATAAACAAAATAGCCTTTTGTGTGTTGTATTAATTTTACATTTCACATTTTCATTGTAGTATTTATTAGTTAACTACATCAGCATAGTTTCAGTTATAGGAGTGTTTATACATGATGTAAAAATCAAGTTTGTTCTTTTTTAATCCACTGTTTCAAACATGAAGAAGTTACAAGCAAAGCTTAAATCACACCATGATACAGGCTTAAGCAAAGAAAATTCATCCAAATTATTTTTCAAAAAACTTTTAGTCATGTTCAAAGCAAAACAGTTTTCCAATATCAAATCTGTCACATGATATTTTAATAGATGTTCAATAGATTGGGAAATCATATCAAAGCAAATTAAGCTTCTGGCCACCAAATTTCATGTTAAAAGCTTTAACACAATCTTCAATGCTTCATCAAAGCTTCATTTTGCCATCACTAGGATACACTCAGGACCACAATGCATTGCGAATATGTGGAGGCGCTCCGTCACCTGACAAAGACGGATAGCGTCTCTAGCGACCAATCAGAGGATAAGACACATCAGCCACAGGCTTCGCCTCCAAAGTCTCAAAACTCCTGCAGCCGGGCGAGCGAGGACTGTTCAAGTGACCAAGCAGGGAGAGAGCTAAGAGCATGCACATCACCACCAAAAAAAATGGTGGTTGAGTGAACGCTGGCGTGTATTGCTGCCGCTGCTCTCCGGTCAACTTTTGCCGTCTCTTGCTGTTAAATGCCCTTTTGATCACATTTTCATTTTCATCTGCGCAGGTCTTATTTTTGGAATTACCATCACTCTTTCATTGATCATTGATCCTTTGTGCGACTATCATTGCTGTCTCTCATCAGATCTAACGTCACCTACTTGGTAGCTCCTTGCTAGCTCCTGCTAGCTCCTACGTGCTCGGTACCTGGTTTCCCATCATCGCGTCATCATCGCCTCTCCGCTTTGCTACGTGATGTGGACCAGCCAGGGGTTTGTGTGGTCTCTGCTGGCTTTGATCATCCTTTCGCTCCTCCATCCAACTGTGGTTGGGCTTCTGCAGTACTCTGAGGCGGAGCTTCTCAGCCTCCGCTTTCTGCAGTCCGGTCCTTCTCCAGCAGCTCTCTCTGACCTCCCGTTCTTCGTGGATCATGGCTGAGGTTCTCCTTACATGGTTCCAGTGGAATACCTTCCTTCTGGTTCTCCAATCGCCGCCGACCAAGAAACACTGGTCTGTGAGCGGAACCCAGTGTGTTAGCCCTACTGGCTCGTCCAGCTAATGCTAATGCTCCTGCCACCAGCTACACCCGCTCCATCAGCTTTGGTCTCGTCAACGTCCGTTCCCTTACAGGCAAAGGTCCGCTCCTCCAAGATCTGCTCACAGGCCACAAGCTTGACTTTCTTTGCTTAAATTAGACATGGCAACAACCTGGTGACTTCACCCAGCTGAATGACAGCTCACCTGCTGGCTTTGTTTAACCTTGCAAACCTCGCGCCTCGGGACGTGGTGGTGGCCTTGCGGGACTGCATCGTGAGAACATTAAGGTCTTCCCGGTGTCTTTGCCTCCTCTCACCACTGTAGAATGCCTTGCTTGCCAAATACCCGGACCCACTCCCACTATCATCACTTTTATTTACCACCCCCCCAAGCCCAACAGTGATTTTTAAATGAATTCTCTGCTCTCCTGTCTCATCTCTCCAGTCTCTTTCCCAATGTGCTTCTGCTTGGTGACCTAAACATTCATATGGACAACACTGCTCTCCCCCTCACCAAGGATTTTACCTCGTCTCTGGACAGTTTTGGTTTCCATCAGTACACTTATTTCCCCACCCATGTCAAAGGTCACACCTCAGGCTGCCCCTAGGCTAGGCTACATGCGATTAGTCAACAAGCCTTGACCTCAGAAGAGGCTGTGAAACAGGAGTTCCCATTGCTCTTCAGTGGACTGGGGAGGATGCAGGGGGAGTACAACATTGTGTTAAAGCCAGGAGCCAAGCCCTTCTGCATCTCCACCCCACGGAGAATTTCCCTTCCCCTCTTACCAAAAGTAAAGGAAGAGCTAAAGCGGATGGAGCAACAGGGGTTTTTTTCAAAAATGGAGGAGCCAACGTGCGCCAATGGTGGTGGTCCCCAAGCCAACGGGAAAAGTAAGAATATGCACAGACTAACAGAACTGAAAAAGTCAGTTATGAGGGAGAGGCACCCACTCCCCTCATTGGAATACACTCTGGGGCAGCTGGCTGGAGCCAAGGTGTTCTCAAAATTGAATGTTAATTCTGGGTTCTGGCAAGTTCCACTTTCCAAGGAGTCGGCCCTACTAACCACTTTCATGATGCTGTCTGGACGGTACTGTTACAATTGCTTGTGCTTTGGGATATCCTCTGCTCCAGAGCACTTCCAGAAGTGCATGTCACAGACCCTGGAGGGCCTGGAGGAGGTGGTGTGTTAAATGGACGACGGCTCTTATGGGGAGCCACACAACAGCAGCATGACAAGAGACTGCATGCGGCTCTGACAATGCTCCAAGAGGCTGGGATCACTTTAAACGAGAAACGTGAGTTTTCCCAGAGCAAGCTTAGATTCTTTGGACAGGTCAAAAAAGAACTGACTACACCCCCAGGACTGTCCCCGTACGACCCAAATGCAGAAACCAAGGTCTCTGCAGACGCTTCATCATATGGGCTGGGCTCAGTCCTTCTAGAGACAGCCTGGACAAGCATGGAGACCAGTGGCGTACGCCTCACGAGCCCTCAGTGACACGTAGCAGAGGTATGCTCAAATAGAGAAGGGAGGCACTGGCGTCCACCTGGGCTTTTGAGAAGTTTTCTCATTTGAAAGGACTTCCACTTAGAGACTGACCATAAGCCTCTGGTCCCACTGCTGGGGTCACAGACCCTCGACAACCTGCCTCCACGCATACAGCGTCTGCGGATGAGATTGATGAGGTTTTCGTATACTATATCACATGTGGCAGGCAAGAACATCGCAACAGCAGACGTCCTCTCCAAAGCTCCGGTGAGCACAGCAGAGGGGGTACAGCAAGAGGAGAACATAAACCTTTATGTCAACACTCTCATGGCAAGCCCACCTGCAAGCGGAAAAAGGTTGAGAGAGATCTAGGCACACCAGGACATCAGCGACCGTGTAGTACATCAGCTGAAGAGGTACTGCATGGAAGGATGGCCAGATAAGTTCTCCATCAGACGGAAAACACAGCCCTACTGGGCATTTGCAGGAGATCTCACAGTGCAGAAAGGTCTCCTACTAAAAGGGGCAAGAATAGTCATCCCAGCATCACTCCGTGTTGACATACTCAGTAAACTGCATGAAGGACATTTCCACATCACCAAATGCAGAGAGAGGGCCAATCAGTCGGTTTGGTGGCCAGGCCTTAGCACAGAACTGCAGGATACGGTGGAAAAATGTGACACGTGTGCACGGGAGAGAGTAAATCATAGGGAGCCTATGTTGTCAGCTGAGTTTCCAGCAAGGCCCTGGTCCATTGTAAGAGCAGATCTGTTTCAAGAACAAAACAAAAACTATCTCTTAATTGTTCATTACTATTCCAGATTCTTTGAAGTTGCTAAGCTGACATCCACAACATCAGAGGCGGTGATCCAGCACTGCAAAGCCATCTTCTCCCGCCATGGCATCCCGGAGGAGGTGCGCTCAGACAACGGGCCCCAGTTTGCGTCTGAGAGTTTCTCCAAGTTTGCACAGGACTGGTGTTTTCGTCACCTGACATCCAGCCCCCGCTTTCCCCAGAGCAACGGAGAGGCTGAACGAGCCGTGAGAACGGATAAAAGTCTAAATGATGAAGTCAAATGATCCCTACATCGCACTTATGGCCTATCGTGACACTCCACTAATGAATGGGTACAGTCCCACGGAGCTTCTCATGGGAAGAAGAATAAGAACTCTTGTTCCAGTTCTCCCTTCCCAACTCGAGCCATGGTGCGCTGACGCAGAGAAACTGAAACAAGATGAACGTGCATACAGAGACAAACAGCAATGGAACTACAACCGTAGACACAGAACACATCATCTGGGCCCCATACAACCTGGCGATCCTGTGTGGGTCAGAGATGCTGACCTGCATGGAACAGTGGTGTCCAGTGCAGGTACACCACGGTCATACCTGGTTGAGACGCCAGGAGGCACCCTGCGAAGGAATTTAACTTTCTAATAAGAAAGAAAGTTATAAGAAAGTTTCTTATAATGTGAACTTTCTCTAGCTTAACTCAGTTCTGGTGAAGCTACCCATTTTTAGAAAGGGAAATGTAGCATCAGGCTAGAGGAACTTGAGTTGTGTGGTGTAAAGGGTCTGGGGGGAGGATAATAAATCTGTCCCACGGCTCAGTGGACACGGCATCTACTTTTCATTCGAAAGACTCTGGTTCAATCCCCTCAAATTAGCTCTACCACTAAATTGTTCTTAATCCATCCATAGTTGTTTTATTTTTAATTAATGATTTCTCAGAGGCTTACATGAGTGAATAAAAAACATTACAGCAACAGAAAATACCTCAGATCAATGAACAAACTTCACAGCAGATGTTCAGCATGAAAATGTTTTCATAATTTTTTGCCTGTTGTCAGACTTCTAGCCAAAAATGAATGAAAAATTTAGTGGAGCGCATGCAACCAGCATGGGCAAGTTTATTTATCCAGCAGATCTGTTACTTTTAAAGCAGAAGTCTACAACTATTATAAAAGTAACTTTTTGTCATATTTTATAAAACTGACACTATGTGTAGACAGTTGTACAAGAGACTAGTGATCTGTGAATAAAACAGGCTCTAGTAGCCTCTACAGCGACTTGCAGGAATCCACCGCGCCTGGTAAGAACAACCAACAGAGCCAGATGAGTGTTTGATGGAGAGTCTGACATTTGTTAATCACTGCTGGCACGCGCTGTGAACCGCCCCTCCCTCCGCTAGCAGCTAGCTCTCTCAGGCAGCTCCGTGAGCGGCGTTTCCCTGCATGGACACCGGGAGCATCCATTCACGTCCACGGCTTGTTTCAACGTTCAGATACAGGATGTTTACTCGCTTGATTAGAGCAAATTATTCAGAAAAACTGAAAAGAAATTTGCGAGTATAGGACACACTTATTGTACATCAAGTTTGACTATAGGAGAGGAAAGGTTTCTATGTTTTGCCGTTTCTAAACAACGAACATGGCAGCCTGGTTATTCTAAGGACTTGGTGAGAGTTTCATTCTTTTACCTGCTTTGGAGGTCAGAAAACAGAAGATGCTGGTGTGTTTGGGTCCATCTGATCCTCCAGAGGCGCCAGACGCCCGGTGAGTTTCATTATTTCATCCAGGAGTTATGTCCGGATGATGCCACTGTCAGGGAAATTCCCTCCCCTCATCCGATCCCAGTGATGATCTGGGAGGAGGATTGGTGCTGCAGGTCCTTCCAGGATGGAAACTATAGGATCTATGTCCGCAGCAAAGCTTCCATCTGCCTTCTGTTAGTAGTTTCTTCCACCCGAGCACAACTTCCAGGAGAGAAGAGCAATGCCCGTCACTGAGCTAGCTACGTAGCTAACATGGCTAACGTAGCTCCAGTCTGCTGCCTTCACCTCTATCAGAGAAGCCGATTAAATGCGTCTTGTTCAGCTTCTTATTTACCAACACTCACTCAGCAAGTTGTTGTTCATACATCAGCTGTTGCTGAACTCATCTAGTGACAAACTTTGGTACAAAGCTGGCCTAAATACAGACTGGATGAATAATTTTGACATTTTTCAATACTCCTTGTTAACAAACAACTTAAATTTATTTATGTAGCAAACATCCACACCGTCACTAGTTATTTTGCCTCATTGTGAATGACGGGAGCTACGTGATCTGAAAGGATTAACAGAACCGATACCGAGTTAGCCATGTTGTGTTGTGTTGTGTATACAGTTCATTTCATGTTTCATGTTCATTTCTGTGAACACGCAATCAGCATAAATCCATATAACGGGAGCGATCGGGCAATCGGTGCTCGCCCACTAAATAAGACAGTATCTGCCACAAAACGCCTTGGTTTTACCAATGTGTTGTTATCAAATGCTAGTCGGATCCCTCCGTGAGCTGGATGCAGGCTGTACCTCCTTTGTTGTTGTTATTACGGGGTCCTTTCAAGCCTTTGGCGCTGACCTGCAACAGCTATTACGTCACTACCATGCGCCATGGCAAAAGGGCGAATTCCCTCATAGATCACTCAGTACTGTAGGACAGTTCGCTATTTGCTAAGATAATAGCAACATGGTCCGTGTTTGTGTTTTTACAAGTTGTAAAAATAGATTGTAGCCGACCGTTTTGTAGTACGGAGTGAATTTGCCCTTTTTCCTTGGCGCATGGTAGTGATGTAATCGCTGTTGCAGGCACTTGCAGGCCAGCCGAAAAAGGCTTGAAAAGATCCCGGAATAACAACAACAAAGGAAGTACAGGCTGTATACAGGTCACGGAGGGATCCGACTAGCATTTGCTAACAAATGCACGAATCTCTCCCTCGCAGAACACCCTTAATTTCGCTGGGAATGGGGTTTGGAAGTGCATTTCCTTCTCTCGAAACTTTTTTTGCCTCTTAATACCCTCAGAGCATAATCGTGGTTAAGAAACACCTTTCCCCCCCTCATACTCAAACCCTCATTTCTTCATGATTTCTTCTTTGTTTCTGAAACTCATAAATCTCACCACTATGGATCTCGGTGGGGAATCTGGGGCCGTACGTGATGCTAGAGCCCGTTGAGTTTTCTCAATCTGAAGGTGAATAGATGGCGGTAGCTTCAGCTTCTTACATTGCAGATCTCAATAAAATCAATCTTAGACGTGGCGCTGTCCTCCGCTCCCTCCCTCACTCCATGAATCCTGATGTTCTCCTTCCTCGACCGACCCTCCTGCTCCACCAGCCTGCCTTCGAACTGTTTCTGTAACTCCAGGAGTTCAAGTGTTGCAATGCAATCGATGTGCTGCAGGCACTCCCCAGCTTCCATTATCCGCATCTCAGGCCCATCTATCCTGTTGTTTCCCTGAGCTCTTCCTTAATTTCCTTGAGAGAATTCGTGCTCTCCCGGCGGAAATCACGTAATTCTTGCAATATTGTCTCCAAGTTAACCATTTCTTGAGTGGACTCTGTCCCTTCTTTCCCTTTACCTGGGCTAGTCTCCCCCCCGGTTTGTAGCTGCGGTTAGCTTGTGGTCCTCTCTTGTTAGCTCTGATGCTAACCTTTTTCGATCAACATCGCAGTCTGCATTTAGTTTGGGTTTTTGTGAATATTTAACCATCTTCCCTCATTTCATTTTTGTTGCTCTCTCTGTTCAATATTTGTCAATAGTATAACTGTCTACTGGTACTTATCCAGGGCATTGCAAAATAAACATCAGGGTAACTCACTTTTTATGCTGCTGCCATGTTGGAGTTGCACCCTGAATCCCATAATGCATAATTTGTATAATTAGTTGTTCTGAAACTCATGAAATATTTAGCTGGTACTGCAACATAGCATCACGTTGTAAATCTGAGTGACTCTCTCAAACCTGAGGGGCCACAAGGAGACGGAGTTGTGTAATAGGAAAGTTTTGAATCATTAATCATTTCAGACCTCAGGGCATGGCCTAAAGATGCAACACTGACATACTAGCTCAGGGAAGCAGTGTGCAGATTCAGACATAAGGACGTGAGATTAAAACTGAAATAACCAGGTTCATGGAATTCACATTAAAATGGTGCCTGAGTCTCTTTCCCATCTTAGTTTAATGTAATCTTTTATGATTATTTAATAAAGAAATCTTATTTGATCCACAGCCTGCGTTTGCATTAGCATGTTGTTCTCATAAATACACGTATGTGAGTATATGCTGAAAACAGTCCTGGTGATCATCTTCCAATGTTCCAATCTCTACTAATTATTTGTGTTCTCCATTCTCAGCTGCAGGCCCCAGAGGCTCCAGAAGCCCCAGAGGCCCATGACATCTTGGAAACAGATTTGGGGAGAAGGGAGTCAATGCTTGCTGAGGTTCAAACAGATGATGTTTTTCACCCTATTGACCATGAGCAGCACAAGAGTCTGGACCTGGAATTCGCGCCACAGCACGGTAGAATAATAAGACACAGCATGCACAAACAAATATGAGAAGCAGTGCTGTAACATGAGAGAATTACAACCAACAAGTTAGCTGGTGACAGATGGGGGTGTCAAGATTGGGAATTAAAAAAGCATTCATCACAGGGTGGGTCATTTTTCAAACAACCTAAGCATCATCATTCAGTTACAACATTGATGTTGGGGAATAGTCCCCTAAACAAGCACTGACCAGGAAGAGGAACGTTGGGCTCATTGATGGGCCGGGACTGAAAAAAGCTGGTTCACTACCAATAACCCATGAAGACAAAATTTATGTTTTTTAAACTGCTGGTTTTACTGTGGTGGTCAGATCTGATCCGGTTTTCACCAGAATGTTTGAGAAGCAGATAAGAAAGATGCAAGATATCCATAGATTATAAAACATCCTATGATACCTCCTATATCACTTCCCATGACACTTCCTGTGACAGTGTGTGGGTCCTGTCACTGAATGTCTCTGACTGATCATGCGCCCTGGCTACTAAGCCACAGGGTTATCCATTTGGCTGACTGGCAAGCGCGCATGACTTTCACCCGGGAGGTGACACTTCCCATGTCACTTCTGTCCACTTGCCACATGTTACATTACATTAACTGCAGCCAAACGTATGAGAACAAAGTATGAGAACAAATTTAAACTGATGGGACTTATACAATTATCAGCACAGTTACAATAAGCTGTGAGTTCACATGCATGCTTGTGACATTTGAAAGTGAAGGCTTTTAATAATGAATGAGCATCTCACATCAACAGATTTACCTTGAGGCAAAATAAAGTTTTGAGGGAAAAAAGAAAAAAAGAAAAACGGGTTAGCTATATGAGTTAGTAATATGATTACAGAAACATGGCGACTTGCAAAAGTAGGAGTACATTCTCTTCTACATTATGAAGTTTCAAGGATTTTCTGTTCTTTAGGAATTTTTTAGTGCAACGAAGCACTTTAAGCAAAAATGTGACTTTGATGCCAGTATTTGTTACTTTAGTGATACCTTGAATACCAAACATTTGTTTACTTATCTGTAACAGTAAAACTGATGCTGAAAAAATGGTTTTGGTAGCAAAATAAAATAATCCGAAACAAAAAGCAACAATAATTTAGTTTCACAACAGAACATCTTTGGCAAAAAAAAGATGATGTACTTAGCCTTCCCTCCTTCCCCCATAGCTGGTGTGTGTGAGTGCGTGTGTGTGTGTGTGTGTGTATGTGCGTGTGCGTGTGTGCGTGTGCGTGCATGTATGTGCGTGTGCGTGCGTGTGTGCGTGTGCGTGTGTGTGTGTGTGTATGTGCGTGTGTGTGTGTGTATGTGCGTGTGTGCGTGTGTGTATGTGCGTGTGCTTGTGTGTGTGTGCGTGTGGCAGTGAAAAAAAATGCATTCATCCAACGTGTCTGGGTCAGGTTCACTCTCTGATCTGAAATTCAGCTGATGAGTCGGGCTGCCCAGATGATGCGCTACGATGCGCGCTGCTCGGCTCATTGTCATTCATAGCGGCTGCCGCGGGCACACATTGCAGTCTAAGTTCAGCACGTTGATCATGTCTTTGATCGAACATGACACTCTCCGTCACCGAACCTCCACGACACAAACTCTGCTCCAAAGTAATCTGCTTGAATTGTTTATGAAGAACGCTTCGCCATTTCCTGTCAATATCTTGCCAACACTAACCCTCCACTTCCTCCTGCACCCCAAACTTTTTATCTGACAGATGAGGCCTGCCGAAGTGTCCCGCAGCTCCCCCATTAAAAAAACACATGAATTTGAAACAATGTGAAATGGTCAATAGGCTAATTGGTTGGTTGTAGGGATTAGGGAATAATACACAAGAGCTATCAACCATTGACTCAGATGTTTTTGAAAATGGGTGTGTATTCCACTCTCGGAGAATATCGTAGCCTATTTTTTGAGGAAAAAAATACTGACATACTTATTAGCCTAATATTGATTGTAATGGAGTAAAAGTACAAAAAACATTACAGTAAATGTAATGGAGTAAATGTAGCTCATTACTACCCACCTTTGATTCTACGACATGTCCTATGTCCCTTCCTACATGACTTCCTATGACTCTTCCTATGTCACATCCTACAACTCGTCTTATGTCACTTCATATCACTGCCCTGTCAATTCTTACATAACTTTCTGTGTCACTTTCTATGACTCTTCCTGTGGTTTATGGATATTAGAGGAAAAGACCTGATCAGTGTTTTATTCAGTCATCCTGTTTTTTTCCCCAGATGATCTTGCTTGTACAGAGAATCGAACCATCCCTTCTCGCTCCGTATCTCGTCTAAGTTACTCGTCCTGTGGCAGCGGGAGTATCGGAGGCCCTAGAGGAGGCAGCAGCTCTCTGCCCGGCCTCGATGACTCTGATGCAGAAGATGACCACTGCCAGCAGTACGCGGCCTACCAGTCTCATCCAGGCCCCAGCAGCCTCGCATCTCAGGACAGCCTGAATTCATCTACTGCTCCACCACAGGTCTGTAATGTGCTTTGTGTTAATATTCCTCGGGCAGTAGCTCATTTATGGAACTGATGTCTGGGTGGGTTGAGGGACGTTAAAGGCTTTATTATTTATGTTTGCCTTCATTTTATACACATCAGATGTTACATATTTCACATTTACAGTTTAGCTTTTAGGACCATCACATAATCCCACAGATTTTATTTTTCTTTCTTTTTTTATGTTATGGTTTAGAAGTAACTACATACGGGCTGAATTTATAATGGGTGGATCTGCAAAGGAATGCGTTATCTTTCCAGCTGACTACAGCTGCTTCCTCTCAACCCAGCTAAAGGAACAGATTGAGACTGCCTCCAAGAGGCAGACAAATGCTATGACACACAGAAATTATACTCCCTTTAGGCAAGACACATTAGCAGACTACACTACAGACATTTAGCTCACGCTTTTATCAAGCGACTTACAATTGAGTTTTACCAGCGGTGCAATCACTGGAGGCAATGAGGCACACAACAGGTAACTGACGGGGGTGTAGCAGGATTCGAATGACCCCTCAAATCACCCTTCACATCACTGAATGACTCTGCCTATCACCCGAGCCACCTGTCCCAGGCCACACTCTGGTCCGTACTGTGGTCCGTACTCTGGTCTGGACCAGCTACAGGTTTTTCTTTTCGGATAATCACAGATGGATTCTGGGATTTTTAACACTAGAAATCCCAAGGCCAAGCCATTTGGCTTTTCTAACTTCCATGCCCAGAAGGCAGCCAAGTGGCTGGATTAGTTTTGAGTTAACATCCGAACTCAGGTGTTAACGAC
>JAVQJG010048822.1:0-19657 GCA_036024015.1 Craterocephalus amniculus
TGCAAATTTAATTCGGAATTAAACTTAATTCCGAATAAAGTGGCTGGTTTATTTGTCTCTTAATTCCGAATGAGTTAATTCCTCTCTCATTTTCTACCATGTAAACCCTTATTCAGGTCGTAGTTTATTCCTGTCGTTCTGCGCATGCTCGTCCCCTCGTCCTGTCGCCATGGGGACCATACACAGTGCATCCCGTCCGAAGCAAACGGGCTCAAAGCGAGTCTGTTCAGGTGAAAGTGACGTGGCATGCTAGCGGATAGCTGCTGCTTCACAACCAGAACCTAAATAAAGCAAAAATGGATCTTATTACGACGTTTTCTTCTGTTGTTGTTGGAAAGAAACGAGGCGGTTTTTAACTTCCGGTAGACGTACGTACGTACGTTACGTCACGTCACCCCCGCCATCCAACCAATCAGAGCCCTTCCCAACCCCCGGCTTTAAAGCGGAATTAAGAAGACGTGTTGTCCATGTAAACCCTCGTTCGGAATTAATATTTCCATGGAAACCCGAGGGAGAAGATTTTAATTCCGAATTAATTAATTCGGAATTAAAAAACACCATGTAATGGTGGTAGATTTGTAGTAAAGTACTGGGCAGTCAATGGCAAACTTAATCAACCTCCAATGTATGGCACATCCCTTCCAGTGGGGGTTTGAATCATTTTTCTACCAACTGTATATTTAAAAAGATAAATACAATTATTCATTGTCCAAAGTTCACTGGCTTGTTTTGACGTAAACCTGACAAGTATGATTAATCTTTTTAGTGATTTGGCCCACAGACTGCCTGCATCATTATGGCTTCATCAGCCATAATCAGGAAATTTTGCTTCACTTCCATGTAATCCTCTCTGCATTTCTAAATTAAACTGCGTTGTGCATTTTGTGAACCTTTGTGTTCTTACCTGGCTGAGTGTACCCATGCATAGAAGTGGGTGGGATTCCTGGGCCTGAGAGCTGGGTGGTGCTATATGGTGGTGTGGCAGAGCTGTAGGCAGCAGATGGTGGTGGTAGCGACGCAGTTAAGCTTGCGGCTGGATTCACATGATTTGTCACAGGGCCTCTGGGGTGCGGGCTCATGGAGGTGGCTGGCCCCATTGGCGGGGTAGCTGTGTTATATTGCCATGCTGGAGCCATCGGCTGGTGAGGGTTTGGGTAATAGCTACTAGAGGACACAGCAGGAGGAGGAGGAGTGGCTTGTGCAGGGGGCAGCCTAGGGCCAGGGCTGGGGCTAGCAGACTGAGGAGGGGTATGGGATGGAAGGCCTCCCATCGGAGGCCTGGACAACTGGGGCTGCCCTGGAGAGGAAGGGTATGAACTGAGTGGTGGGCCTGGCTGGTAGGAGCTAACAGGAGGAACAGATTGGTATGGCCCTGCAGGGTAAAGTCCAGGGCCAGGGGGTGCAGGAGCTTTCGCCTGCATTGGATTGTAAGGCGGTTGGTGCGTCATGCCATAGCCGACCCCCGGCAGCTGCTGCAGGGCAACTGGATTCTGTGATGGACCTGGAGAACATTGGAAGAAAATGCAGTCATGATAGTGAGCAAAGAAAAATATTCTCTCACCCAAAATATCAAACAAATACCCAAAAGCATGTCAGACATGCAAATATCTTAAAATGTATTCTATTTTCTAAATAAATATATTAACTTCATGCTTAAAAAAAGCTGTCTGAGCCATACATGAGAAAATTGTAGACATCTACTTATAGAACCAAAAAAATCCCAGTGTTGAAAGATTCAACATGTTAAGGCCGCTAAATACTCCACAAGAAGCAAGAGCTTTGTTCTTGTTCTCAAGGCCACAAGAACAAAATCATGCAATTTTGTTCTTGCCGGACGTGAGTGAGGACACTCGACACATCGGGCTGGCTGAACTTTCTTCTTGAGTGGCTCCGAGAACTTTTGCGTGATTGGTTGGACATTTGAGGGGGGTTTAGATAACGTGGGAAATGCTTCCCGTGGAGAATGAAAAAACAAACTTTTTCTAGTTCTTGTGGCCTCCAGAATATGAAAAAATGTCTAACTTCTTGTACGTAACAAGCAATACCTTACCAAACACATTAACTAAAGATGCAAGAGACTTCATTCTAGGATCTCACTAAAAAATCCATTAAAGACTGACTCTTCTGTAGGTATCTATTTTATCTTCTAATTTATATGTCTTAATTAAAGCAAAACATTTGAGGTTCAAAGAATCAAAAAAGTGAAAATCAAAAGAATAAAATAAAGAACAAACCAGATGGTATCGTACTAATACTGACAACACCAGGTGAAAACACAGACTCCCTAAATGACCAATGAACTGACAGCCAAGGGTCTAATCTCTTTACTTGGATTTAATTCAACACGAACTGTCCTCAGTGATAGCGAGTGCAGAGCTTTGAGCCAAATCTGACCCAGCCTTTGGTGAACACAGCAGCAGTTAAATGTGAATATTGGAAATGCTTTGACTTGAGCATTACCCCCCAAAAAGTAATTTATTTTACAATAATATAATACAAATTATTGAAATAGCAGGTTATACGAGATCTTGCCAATAGAGAAAGCATTAAAAAATCTATAAACTTTAAAATAAAAATAGAAAAATCAATAAATGACATCCACATAATCTGCCTGAAAACTGCTTAACTTGGTGTTTACAGCAACTGATTGCATAATGCAAACATATTCACGACTATCCACTTAGAGCTGCACTCCATAACCAGCAGCGTAGCTCAGTCAGCAAAGGGAAGAGGGATTAGAAAACAACTCTTCTCAATGAGCCAGGACAGATGAAGGGCCATCATATGTGTATACAGAAAAATTATCTACATGCTAGCCACAGTAAATGAACCTGATGCATGAATAGACAATTCAGTAAATCATAACACGGCCCATTTAAGGATTAAATGCAAAGAAAGTTAGTAAATAAAACAGCACATCACAACTACTCATTCAGATTTAGCAGTGTAAATCAGCTCTACAGTTAAACAAGAAAGCTTTTAAAGAATATTCTATCACTGGAGTTATTCATTACAGGGACTCATTGTTATTGGCTTCATAACTATCAATGGAGTATCTGTGATTTCAATATGTGTGCATCTGTGTGGGTGGGGGTGGTGAAATTAGAAGACACTTTTCAGAAGATTTTCTATAGGTACATTTAATTTTCTTCACACATGATTTTTACTACTATGTGGTAGAGTTATTACTATATACAATATACTATATTTCTTTAATGTGACAATCGCATTTAGCCTGAAGAATGCAAAAACTGAATTATAGCACACTGTTGAATGGATAATTAGCAATTAAATGACATGTACTGCTCTGCAAATATATTGCACCCAGCATTATAATACACATGTTCATGGTTTAAACATCTTGTTTTTAGACTGACTAAAGCTATGAAAAAAAAGCTTATAATTTTTAGAAATGATTTTAAGAAAGCAAGTTGAAGAATTTAAGGAGAGGTGTGCACAGTCTGCACAGCAGAAGTCTTTCATATGCATCGATAAGCCACAGGATGCTTTAGTCAGCAGTCATCAATTGTGTCAAGACATTTTCATTAATTGTTCACAGGAACAAAGTAGATAACCTTCAACTAAAACATATGACTGGTTCAGGCTGCAGAAAACTCAGCTTTGTCATTTCTGGATCATGCCCAATGTGCCACATGTACAGTGAGGCAAACAAGATAGAGCTGTTCAACCAAACTAAATATCAAACTGCACGAAAGCAAGTGGACTTAGTAACACATTAGATTACTCGCAAGTTTTCAGACCACATTGGAAAAACTACAGAGAGTCGGAAGAAAAAGTCAAGCAAAGCGATTGATCGTTATGACAGGAGATGAAAGTTCAAACTTTCAGGGAAGCTTGAGGAAAACTCTTTCAAAAGAAAAAAATATATAATTATTTTTTATAGTATATCCCACTACACTCTTGTAAACGCAGAAACACACCATTACTTGTCTTAATCGTATTGTGGTGTTTGTTGTTAACACTCGGTCAACCTGTTGGTTTGCCACCTCGGCAAACCAACTAGAGGGAAACAAGGTGCGTTAAGTAGATAGCAAACTGCAACAGTTAGCGTACCTTTACTGTGACGCCTATTTTGGTCATGTTAATTCAGTGAGATAACACCCGTTAACAATAGTCATAATTGCGTAACCACATCTGACCACTCATCCGTACTTTGCTAACTGGCGTTACAACGTAACTAAGCAAGTCAGTTAGCTAACAGCTAGCTAGAAACACAAATAACCGTGGCTAGTGCTCAGGTCTGAGGTTGTTAGCTAATGCCAGCTATTTCATTTTGAGCCAGTTTCATGTATTCAAGCGGTACTCACCGTTCGCATAGGTCTGTCCCGCGCCAGTCCCATTCTGAGAGTTGAACCCCGCAGTTGACATCTTGAAATAGACACCAGGATCTAATTTGGAGGTGCTTAGTAGGCGGGTAGCTAGCTGAGTATTTAGCCAGCTAACTAGCTGACAGTCGTAGGGTAACGATTAAACTTAAAGCTCTGACGACGTGTCGCTTTGTCGAAGTAGTTTCTGAGGTAGGGCCTCCTAATTTCTTTTAAAAATATAATTGGGTGACCTGTCAGAAATCACAAATCCATGACTATAACCAAGAACCCCGTTTTACTACCAACGGGTGGGTAACGATGGGCCTGGTCAGAGTAATCGTGTGAGACGCTTCTCCAGTTTCACCGGAAGTTGGGATCACCCAGCAGGATCAACGTAGAAATCGCATGCGCAGTGTGTACACGTGGCATTTCCTTCTGTGCTCATGGTTTTACAGTGTACTAGAAACAAGAGGGGGAAAAGTAAGCGAAATCTGTGACATTCACTTACCCACTTTATTATTTATTTATTTTGCAAATATCTTCTCTTCTTTTGTTTAATTTAACAGACCTCTTAAATATCCGCAAAGCTCAGCCACGACTCCTTACTATCGTCATTGTTAATGAGTTTCTACTGAAGACCATTTGAGCAGCTGAGTACGCCTTAGGTCCATGGACTTTCAATGATCAACATTTAAAATCACAAAACTGTATAGCGTGTAGATAATACATATTGTGTTTGGGTCACAATATTTTAAGACACAATATTAGAAAATATCAATGTATTTTTCATTTTACTATTTTTCCTCACTGAAAAATATTCTTAATAATTTCGCATCATTAATCAGTACCGAGCTTTTACTCTCCTTATTACTGAAAAACATTGGATTACTCCTACAACGTTCCTGTCACATTGATTATGTGATATTTTGATTATTATTGATATTTTTGATTATGTTCTGGTCTGGAATCAAGGTTTTGGAACAGTTTTTTACTATACAACTTCACCACTTTGATGTTTTGTATTGATCTCTTCTTGGAAGGCACTATCCTCAACACGACAAAGTTTTTCAGCAGATGTTTCACAATGTTTTCCTCCAATATATGAATGGCGTTGTGTCCTATAATGATGCCCTAAACGTTAACAAATATAAATCACTCAATCAAGTAACCGACCAATCAGTCAACTTTGATTACCCTGCCTGATCTTGGAAATGGTGATACACGTTATAGTATCTAAAAACTCAAATAGGTTTCACCCAGCAACAGAGGTAATGACCAAGAAATTTGTCCTTTTTTAAATACAAGGCTAACTTTAGTATTGTTGTTGTTTGGGAAAAGTTATCATTCTTAAATGACAAAAAGTCAAAAATTATACTTCGGAAGATATCCATATTAAATTCTAGTGAGAGACATGAAAATATTTGCAGTGGTCCTTACAAGCAAACAGTGATCTTAGACCTACTACACAAATCAAGAATCAGTACAGTAGGTACGTTTGTACAATATCAGCACTGAGAATCCAGACCTAAATTCTGCTTAGAAACTGGAAAATGGATTTTGTGATGGTCAGACTGGTGGGAAAGAGGCGTCTCATTCTCGAAGAGATGAACATTGTAAGCGAAAAGTAGTCCTGTCATAAAAAATAAAAAAAAAAGCCCTGTTTATAAATAATTCGGTGTTATCTCTCTGTTTGTGATATGTCATATGAGGCTCTGGGCTTAAATCAGTTCTCCTGTCGGAAAGGTGATTGTGAAACATCAACAGGAAGCGGCTGGGCAGAGTTTTGGGGAGTTGTTGGACAGCCATTGCAGTGTCGTGGCTCAGTAACAAAACACGAAGGAGGCGAAGAAGACCTGGCATCTCGCAGGCTCTCTATTTCTTTGACCGGGAGAATAATTTACATGACTGCAAGAGCAAACACACTCGGAACATCAATCTACAAGTAAAAAGCGGGCAAGTATTTGGACACTTTCTGAGTTATCAAATAAGGGACATTGCGCGAGCGTTCGGCTTCTCGGCTAGCAAATTGTCCCGGCAGCTAACGGTGCTAGATTAGCATTGCTAACACCAAGTTGGCTAACTTATATTTCAACTTGTCTCGAAAAAGAATGTAAACTTGACTCGATCTGCTGCTGTGTGTACTCTGATAGTTATTCTTATTATTAAATGAAAAACGCTTACTAACGCAAATGTTGGTGTCCGTAGTACACGGACCAACTATTCTTAAAGCTAATGGTTAGCTAAAGCAGCTAGTATCTCTCGATGCAACGTCGCCTACCTAATATGACACGTAGCTGCTGGCTTCCTGCTAGCCGGTCCGTTAGCCGGTGAAATGCTGTCATCTGTTTCTGCGAAACAAATACTGTAAGAATGGACATAATGTTCACTGTTTTGCCATTAGGGACACGTTTTTGTCAAACTGTCTATCATCCTGTGATGTTGAGTGTTAGCCAAAACGTTGTTCCCTCTTTTTCTAATCTTATCACCAGTTTTGATAGCTGTTACTAAAAATGATGTTATTGTAATATTTGGTGGCGTGAAGAGGGAGACTGTAGCGTGTGGGTCTTATTAATAATTCAACTTAAAAACAACGTAGTTGACAACGAAATTATTGTTTCACCATACTGTATTTAATGTCACAGAACCGTAAGGGTCACAAAACCCAGGCATATATATTTGTGAACTTATATACACACATTTTTGCACCACCTCATCTGGAAACAGTTTTTAAATCCGGTTAGCCAAAAAACGGAGGTTTTCATCCCTATCTGGTCACATAATCATATTCACATCTGTTTCTATTCATATTTTATTCAAATTACTCTCGCCCTGTTTTAAACACGAACTCGTAGTTATTCAGTTATTTTGAGCTTTCTGCATCTTTACACATCACATCCACATGGAAGTCAATCATTTATGTGTCAATGGGCATTAATGTAAAGTGCAGGGTGCCTAATATCCTCAGTAGGAGGTGAGGTGATTGTGATAACTGTGTCTGTTGGCAGTTCAATCATGCCAGATCCAAAGTCTGCACAATTTTATGGATTCAGTTTTGTCATTACAATTTATTTCACAATAACTACTGAATAAGACACCTTAGTAATTCACAGAGATTTTTTCTATAAAAAAAATGCAGCATCCTTTTATTGTCTGTTTATAAAGTCCAATGTTTTAATGTTTAAATGTCTATAATAAATCAATACACAGCACTAGGATGCAATAATACTTTATACTAGTGGCAGAAAATAGTCCTGGAAGTAGATGCTATTACCTAAAATGGCAAACTCAAAATATGCTTTTAGCATTTCAAAGTTTTAACTTACTTTTAAAGATTCCACTAATTTATCTCAGAAATATAACTAATTACAGACCCTTCAGTGTTAGTGGCATTTCTAGGCATATTCCTTATGTGCATGTTAAACGTCTCAGTTTTTTTTAACAGTTTGAGCATCCTATATTTTATGTTTGTAGCACTTTTGCTGCTCCGTCACATTGCGCGTGTGGCTGTCTGCCTGTAATTCCCAGCCAGGATTGGAACATGTGGGTCTGGAGAGTGGCAGCAGCTGACATGGTCTGACTGTATTCTTCTGTATTTGCCTGATCTTGACCTTTGTCTACTTTACACTTTAGTCCTGGAGTTGTTTGCATGTTGCGTAATTAGGGCTATAGGTCGACACCAGCCTACCTTGTTCTGATGCCTCTGTATCTATCATGGATGAAAGGGTAGGAAATGAGATGAAACTGGAAACAAAGTGCTTGTCCTTGTGGGACACAAGCCTCTCCTTGGTTTATGGAAAAATGAATTAGTCTCTTTTTAAAACCTTTTTTTCTGCCTTGCCCTTCTCATAATTTAATGACTGTGACACTGTCAGATTGGATTACATATCAGTTAAAAGGAGAATAAAGACTCCAGTGTGAACATAAGAGCATGTTTTGCGAGCAAGAATCTGGCAGGGAAAGTTGATTTCACACAGTTATAGAAAATCCTCTCTAAGATTCATTTTGTTTTGATGAATATATTGAAATACTTTGGTTGCTAGCTTATCCTGAGAGACTTGGGGCTTTGCAGATGGATTGAGTTAAACAAAACTTACACATTACCTCTCAAGGAACTGTCAAGACATTATATGACCAGGCCTCTGGTCTGTTTTGTTGTCCAGAGATTCCTGCTACAACAAGCTGATCACTGACAGTAGAAAGCCACTCATTATTCTTATCATCAGTCTGTTTGATAGGTTGAGGCAAACGCCATAGTAAGAATTAAGTACCAATCTCTTTCATGTGCTTTGTGGTGATTTGGTCATGCTGTTCTCTTACTGTCTGTCCTCAGTTTTGTCGTTATTTCAGTTTGGGTTTTTTTCTTCTAAGCTGTAATTTCATAAGTATTCAAACTATTATGTCATGCTTATCCTATCCACCCATGTGACACTGGTTAAAGTATGTTAAGTGAAGAGCAGTTACTAATACTGAATTGTACTTGTAATCACATTTGTATATTTTTTAATGACAATTAGTAGTTTTAAAAAACCAGCTACGGTCATTTGTGAAACCGACTATCGAAGTGTGACTGGCAGTTCATGTGTGGTGAAAGCTTTTTTTTTCGCACTTGGGCTTCAGAATAAGTTTAAATGTTCAGAAGTTCAGTGCTGCTAATTTTGCCCTGAAGATCTTAGTCAGGGTAACGCTCATCATCTGCAGCAGGTGGCTGAATCAGAGAATGAAGCATAATATTGTGGCACTGACTGAGGTTGAGTTGCTCAGGGGATCCCACGCCCCTGCAATTACATAAGGAATTTTGTTGACATGAACAGATTTATGATCGTTGATTCATTACGTAAATGCTTTTGAGTACAGAATAAACTACAAAACTAAGATACTTGGGCTTTGCTATACCTTCCTGCAATCTTCTGTATTTTTTTTTTTTACTTTTTCTAAATATTTTCAGATGGAAAGAATTCATGAAGCTCCTTAGATATACTGTAAAGAAAAATATTCTAACCCAGAAAATTATTTGATGATGCAAACAATTCTTTTACTCCGGTCCGTTTACATGAACATTTGCTGAGAGGGAGCACAATGGTAAAATCTGCTGTTCATGGCTGTAATTTGTATTACTTACTGAGTCATGAAGAAG
This sequence comes from Craterocephalus amniculus, assembly GCA_036024015.1. Classification (NCBI taxonomy): domain Eukaryota; kingdom Metazoa; phylum Chordata; class Actinopteri; order Atheriniformes; family Atherinidae; genus Craterocephalus; species Craterocephalus amniculus. Next base: position 9,463 of record JAVQJG010048822.1, read on the forward strand.
ACAAAGTCCATGATTCAGACCATTTTACTTTAGCACAGGGGGTACTGATGTTTGTAAAACAGACTTTATCAGATTCATTTGAAGTCAAATGGGATGTACACTTAAGATCCATGCAAGTGTTTTTTCTTTTATTATTTAAATACAAAGATGTACATAAGCAGATCGTTCACACTGCAAGATAATTACATGGCAATTAAAATAAGAAGAAATAGATTTTTTTGGTTTTGCATTCATTTTTTTGCACCCTCTGATTTGTCTCTTATAATTGTTTTTCAGGATTCAACAGCTCCGGATATGTCATTCCTATTTGATTGGATTTATAGCGGTTTCAATAGCGTACTACAGTTTTTAGGTGAGTATTAATGATTCAGTTTGTTAATGCAATAGCATCAAAAGTGTTGATAAATTAGCTAAAGAAATTTGGATGTTTTTGAAGATTCAATATTTTTTAAGTAATTTCTTTTGGGAGCACAACTTCAAATAGAGATTGAATCATCACAGATCCTAATTTGTTTTGCATTTATCTTTACTAAGATGTTTGTTCTTAGCCTGGAAATTAATGTAGGTTGTTAAAAAGAAACAGTTTGCCCTGAAGTCTGTTTTGCTCTTTGGGCCTACACACACAGCTCATGTTCAAACATGAAAAAATGGCTGAGCTAACAACATCCACCTATTTTGAAAATATGTCTAAACAGTGAAGTCACACAGTGATAATATCTATCAGAAACGCCACATAATCTGTGATGATATGTCATTTTGGAAGCTGGTAGTAAATGCATAGTGTACTAGCAGCTCTTTTCCCCAGTGTGTGCTGCTCTAGTTTTTGTCCAAGAACTGTGTGTTGTAGCAGTTGTTCTTGTTCTTCCTGTTCAGCTGGTTGCTTATTGTTACTGTGAGTAATGATGACGCTCTGCAGAGCTGACTCACTCAGAAATTTTACAAATCCCCTGGGTATCACTGTGCTGACTCAGATTGGTAAACAAAGTTCATCAAGAAAGTTGAGCAAGGTGTACCCATAGTTGGCAACTCTCATCAGTGTTTAGGTAATCAGTATGCGCCTCTGAGAAAAATGACAACTAAGTCCTGTTCTCACATGAACTGCAGTGACTTGAGACTAATACCATGATTTACATTGTAATCAGAGGGAAGGAAGTGACACACATGCACACATAAGAGGAGCATACAAAGCAACACACCTCATCTGCATGCACACACATGATGCAAATTCTCAGTTTCTTTTCATACATCTACCCATTCAGACGTTACATGATGTCTTCTTCAACTTATTCAAATCCCATTCTCACAGACAAATTCCTCTGATCAGTGTGTTGACAAAAAAAGTTCAGTGAATAGAAATAATAATTACAGGTTTTGAAACATTAAGAGTAAAATAAAGAATTCGGTTCTCCTTTATTGCATCTTTTTGTTATGAGAAATTCTGTAAAATTAATTATTTTTTATTGTTATAGTTAGATTTAAATTCCTCTGTAGAATCACGAAGCTGCTTTTTTTTTAAACTTTACCCATCAGAGAACAAAAGAAAACACAAAGGTGCCTTCACTGCTTTGGTTTTAATATTCATGATGTGGTATTGAACATGAAGACTAAGGCTTTGGATCCAAGTGACTTGTGCGTGTTTGTTTTAATCATACATCAAATATTCTTTTTTGTTCCTGAGAACAAGTCTGAGCTTTACAGCCTTGTCAAGTAACCTTTTATATATGCATACACATGATGCAAACCCTTAAAAAGATCTGTAGTGTCGAGACTAATATGTCTAAAATGCTTTTGGTTTTTATTTCAGGACTGTACAAGAAATCTGGCAAATTAGTATTTCTTGGCCTGGACAATGCTGGCAAAACAACGCTACTGCACATGCTCAAAGATGACAGATTGGGACAGCATGTACCAACTTTACACCCAAGTGAGTTGTTGGTACTCTGTCACACAGACACTTGCACATCCACACATGTTCACTCGGTAATGTGCTGACAGACGTTCCATGCAAATAAATAAAGGCAGATTGTGTGTGTGAGCTGGAATTATAGTGTTAACAATATAAAATATGATTTCACTCATGCTTGGTGTGTAAACTCCTCTCATCCAGCCTCAGAAGAGCTGACGATTGCTGGCATGACTTTCACCACCTTTGACCTTGGAGGCCACGCACAAGGTTTGTGTGTTCAAGTGATTTTATGTTTAATCCATCTTTGTTTTAATGTGATTGACATGTTGTCAGTTAATGTGGCACATACTTGTGCCTAATTTCAGTTGACTGACTGAGATAAATGTAAGATTTATTGAATATTTGCGTTTGTTAAATCAGCCCGCAGAGTGTGGAAAAACTACCTCCCTGCTATTAATGGCATCGTCTTCCTCGTGGATTGTGCAGACCACATTAGATTGGCCGAATCAAAAGCAGAACTTGATGTAAGTAATCGCTACTTTATTGGTCACTGTTATGCCATGCATCAGTTTATTAATCAACATTGAGAACTTCAAAATTGGAGATGTTCTTTTCCTTAAATGTACACATTTATTGATCACTTTTTCGGGATCTAATTGTATGTATTAATAGTACACACCATTACCTGGAATTAAGACTTCTCTTGAAACAACTAAACAGAAAATGATTTAAAGTATTAACATTCATTTTCTGTAGTTTGCCTTAGTATGTTTGTATCATAAATACTATATTGACTTGTTTACTGTAGTAAATGTCAGTCCCGCTTGCACTATTAAAATATAGCTACTTCTTTGGCACAAGTCTCTAGCTTGTTTTAACTTGTTGCCGTTAGAGAATTTGGCGCAGAGTGCATCAGATCTGGCTGCATAGCTGTGATTTTGACATCAGGAACAAAAGCAGCTCTACCTGTTTGCACAACCAAAAACTAAAGCAAATCATGATTATATTTGACCAGTACATAACACAATTCTCCTTATATGTCTCATAAGTTAATGCAGTTTAATCCACTAAATTATTAACACCAGTTAATCAGTCTGCCTAAAGTTATTTTAGGAAAATTTGTGACATCTATTTTAGTAAAAGCCAATTACAGCTCTTGCAAATTCTCTCACAAGAAGAGCTAATTATTTTTCAAACATGTCATGTTGTTGAATGATGGTGATGAATAACAGTTTAGTATCAGGGTATCCAAGTGTCTTTAAATATCTGAAGAACAACTATTGTTTTTAATCACCTTCCCCAGGCATTAATGACAGACGAGACCATTGGAAACGTGCCTATCCTAATCCTGGGCAACAAGATCGACAGACCAGAAGCCATCAGTGAGGAAAAGCTGAGGGAAATATTTGGATTGTACGGACAGACGACAGGCAAAGTAAGTACATCTGTGCTGTCCAGAAAGTGCGTCAAAAAACAAAAACAGAGTGAGACTCGACTAAAGCAAAGAGTCCAATAGGTTTTACATTGAAAACTGCCGAGTCCCCACTCCTTTTAAAAGACTGCGTTTACACACAGCCAATAACTCTTTCATTACCCGAATATTAGCAATAACTCAGTTCTGCATGGCCATGTAAACACCGGCAGAAACCTGAATATGCCCATATTCCGGTTTTTAGAAACCGGAATGTGTGGTCATGTAAACGTGTGTCAGAATATCTCCATTGAAAGGACCATTACACTACAAACCGCAAGGACACTGGTCTTTTAAATGGTAAACAAACATTTACCATTACAACCACATCCCAGAAAACTCTCTGGGAAATCTACACTGCTGGCACTGAGAAAGTTTCTCAGCATTCATTAAAAATGGTTCCCAATAGTCCGGACAGTGCACCTTCATCCAAAGTGTCCGTGGGGCTCTGGTGGAAACAGGAAGTGTGGATGTTCCATTCTGCTCCATTTTCACAACACTAAAGCGAATGCAAAAGCGACTGCTGTCATTCAGGATAGTTTATTTTATGCCTTCTTTTACTGTAGAGTCCATGGACACAGGAAGAAGCCGAAAGTTAGGCATATTTATGTAATGCCGTTCTCTGTGCATCGCAGTTTGGGTCGGGATATTCCAGTTGATTGCAACTGTCATGTAAACAGGAGTAACTCTGCTCGTGCATGTAAACGGGGAATTCTAAAAGTTTCAGAAACAGGAATGTTGACCGTAACCTGAATATCGATGGCATGTAAACGTCAGTCACAATAAAAAGTATAAACTTTTGCACATTTTATAACAAAAACAAACACACAGTCCCTGCAGTTCTCTTGAAATGTTGTACACCCTTTTTCCCATTTAAGGATCATTTTCTTCAAGCATTGGTTTAAATTTGCTTGTTTTGTGTGGGGCATTTTTGCCATGGTCTGAATGTGGAAAGTAGAGTTACGAAATATGCCACTTAATAGAGGGTCAGCGAAACTGGGATTCTGTCACTAAAGACATATTGACTCTGCGACTTGAACACTTTGCCAGTGATATGTGACTTCCATGTTAGAGAGAATTAGTTGTGACCTTTTTCCTGCTTTTCCCTCAGGGCAACATTCCCATGAAGGAGCTGAACACAAGACCGCTGGAAGTGTTCATGTGCAGTGTGTTGAAGAGGCAGGGCTACGGCGAGGGTTTCCGCTGGCTCTCCCAGTACATCGACTAAAACGGCCAAGCCCACAACCATCGATGTCACCACCACCATCGAGAGGGCGCTAAATCGACCCACCCAAGACGGCCACTATGACCACCAGTACCATCATAATCAGCCCCATCTTCAGTTAATCAACTCTGCCTCCACCCTCAAAGAAACCAGTACAACTCGATCCCAATAGACTTTTATTGGTCGAACATTTGGTTCCGCACTTAATGAAAACATACCTGTGCGCACACGTACACATTCATCATCATCTCTATCTATTTCCTTTCTTTTTTTTCTTTTTTCTTTTTTAAGAGAGCAAATTAGCATTGGTTCCACAGCAAGAGTTTTTCACATCCAAGCAGACGAATCTTTTCAATATTGTGTCAGTCATTCGCTGCCCTCTGTCCCTCCTTCCCTCCATCTGTTGCGTGTGATGATAGATGCATATAACTGTAAATCTGTATATGATTCTATTGGTATATCAGCAATCCTCAAAGCCTCTTCCCCCTCTTCAACTCATCTTGAGCAAATGAGAGAGCATCATAGTTGTATACATTGCCGTACACTTTTTTAACAGTAAAGAAATTAATTCAGCGTTGTATTTAATCGCAGTGTTTTTGGTTTGACCTGTTTCTTTCTATTTTGTTTTTTTTAATGGTTTACGTAAATTAAAGATGTGACCACATTAACAGCCCTTACTACAGATGTATGGCTGTTTCACCCATTTATATGAATAAACCAGTGCATTAATCTTAATATATCATAAATTAGATTATTTTTTTCAGTGAAGGCTAAACTACTTTTCTTCCAGGCTTCTGTCTTACAGGCAGAGTAGCTCTGAATGGATACAAATAGTCAGTGGGCTCCCTTTTTAAACAGAAGCGTGGGGTGGTAGTATTACTAATGGGGGAAGATTTTTTTCCTTTTTTTTTTTTCCTTTTTTTTTTTTAATAGGAAATAATACTGGCTATAACTCTGGCAAGGTTTGATTAAATTGTGTAGATAGCACAATGGTCAGTTAATGCAAAGACGACTATTTAAATTAAATAAAATACTTTGCAATGAATAGCCTGAAGGCAACGTGCTGGAAGAGATGACAGGGGGGAGGAATAAGCAGACGGTTGTAACATCTAGTAGTAGTCAATGTTAGAAGTCCATACAGCGGATGTATTTCCAGCTCAGACCTTTTCAGGGTGAATCTAGTGACCAAGTGAGAACGGAGAACACAGTCCCACAGCGGGAACAGGTAGATAGGCCTACGACACCTATAAGAAAGGGACCATATGTATGAAATGTACATGAACATCGTACATGGATTTTGTATTTATAAGTGGTATCCTTTGATCTATGTGCATTACCAGAAACTATTATGCATGCCTTGTTTTTTTGATTTTTTTTAATGACCATTACTCAACAGGACCGAAGAAGATGCCAAAATTTTCAATGAGAGATGATTGTCATGTTTTTTTTAAAGGAAACAATGGGATTGCGCATAATACACTTTTTTTCTGTCCCTGTCCCTTTGTGTCTCTTTCATTCCCTCATGACTAAAGTGATGAGCTGTTCCAACAAGGATGGGACTTGCTGTTGTTTGCATCATTAAAAAAAATTTAATAAATGTTTGCAATGAATAACTGGCTTTAACAATGATCCCCCAGTGCAGACCAGTTTTTCTTCTCTCTCGCATCTTTTTTTAACGTTTGCTCATATTTAACGTTAGAGTTAAGAAATATTAGAACATCTAGCATCTACAGCTCAAACAGCTTGGGGATAATTAGTCTCTGAGAGCATTACTCCACAGAAGTCTTTTGACTCCTTTCCTTTTCCCATGCTGAACTACTGTATATTAGAAAGATATTAAAGAAGTTTCAGACAAATTAGGGTATAAGTTTTACAGATTATGCTGCATTGACTCGGATGAATTCACTTCACATGCTGCTGTCTGCATATGTGAAACTTAACAGGAGCCAATTATGTGGTGATGGTAGAATCTTGTATATGTAAATATTAGACATACTCTTTTTTTATAGTTTAATAAAAGGAAGTCATCTTCTATGTCATTTTTATGGGACAATATGCAGTTGCCTTGGTTTAACAGCAAAAGTATTTGATTAAAACCATTTATAAAGGATTGCGTAAGGTGTATATATTTAATGTTACGTAATTTAGCTTCAGCACAAGCCTTCCATAATTAGGCCACTAGTTAGTGCTAATGACATAGAAAAGATGTATTTTTACAGGACTTGTGTAAAGGACTGAAAAATCACAAGGAATACGATGACTAGCAAACAGGCTTTTAGAAAAGAAAATTTGTCTTACTAAGGGGTAAAATTATTTCAGATTCTCAAACAGATTAAGGTGTAACATGCTGATTAGCTTTATCTGAGTACATTTGTAACTGATTACATTGTTTTGTACACTGAAAGATGTTTTCTGTCTAATTTACCACCAAGAAAACATATGAATAGTTGTCAGTGGATAGATGCAATCATTGTTTGAATGTTCCTGCTCACAGCTGGAGACTGACATGTTTAAAACTTGTAAGATTATATTTCATGGAAGTGCATCAAAGTCTAAATCCTGATTTTCCTACTAAACATTAGTGAACAGTGAGCAATGGAAACGTCATCCATCCATCCATCCATCCATTCATTTTCTGAACCGCTTAATCCAATTGGGTCGCGGGTGTGCTGGAGCCTATCTCAGCTGTCAACGGGCGAGAGGCGGGGTACACCCTGGACAGGTCGCCAGTCTGTCGCAGGTGGAAACGTCATAAAAAGAAATTTAAAAAAGTTGGCTAAGTTAAATTCCATTCCATATTAGTGTTCATCTTTACAATCAGTGGATTGTGCAGGTCGTCTCCATGCACATTACTATCAGAATATCCAGCTTACAGATCTCCCCAGTAGTAAAAGGAGAAAGAGGAGAACACAGATGACAGCAGCAGATCACACACCAGACACACTTCTTTCCCCATGCTGGCCCTAAACCTTTCCCTCTGTCTCTTTCTTTACTTGTCTCTGGGGCTCTGTGATTGGACTGAGGTGTGATATGTTGGTGTCTTAGAACTGGGACTGGTGGTAAGTATGTGGACAGGTTGGCTAAAGAACAGTCAAATTCCTTTTGTTGTTCTTACTGAGGAAAACATGGTCATTTGGTGGAGCTAATGGATTTTAAGTGGGACTTTGAGCACTCAAACATGGAACTTTCTGGACTGAATGAGGTGCTTGGGTTTTCCTGAGCCAAGAGAGCTGATTGCAGGTTAGTTCAAGTGGAGACAGACTTGGCATGACACACAAGTGAGAGGAAGACAAACTGGTTGGACTGTTATGATAGAAGGAAAAAAGAGAAAAAGTTGCTCCAGTTAATAAGGAAAGGTTTAAAATGAAGAATAAAAGGGTAGTAAGATAGACAAATTGTAGTGATTGTTTTTATTGAAGTACTGTAGATACACTGCCAAAGCTATTTGGCGTTTTACCTCAGTGTGTGTGTATATGATGCTTCCTGTCGAGTTGCACAGTGAACTGATGTTAATTAATCTCCCTCACAGTAATACACCATACACTGAAGGAAGTAACCACCCATTTCCTGTTGTGTAACACTCTACAGTGTGCTGTAGAATGAGGTTGCCTCAGGTTGCCTGAGAAAGATTATACAGAGGTGGAAACAAGAATAACTAACATTTAAAACAACCTCCCTGGAGTGGACGTTACACAAAGTTCAGCCCAAGGTCAGATTGCGCAAGGCCAAGAGAAACAGTTCAACTAGAAAAAGATTCAACATGGGCGGCTGTAGCTCAGTGTCATGACATCGGGATTGTGAATGTGTGTGAATGGTTAGTTACTTAGCATCAAGTAGGATTCAGTATAGGTGCTGTATGAATGGGTGTGACCTAACAGCTATAAATCTTAAGGGGTGTCTTGATAGCCACATCTCACTGTATGTTATTATCACAGTATAAATCTCATGATATGATATTTTGCCATATTGTGTGCTGAAGGGCGAAATTCAAGTGACGGCTCAATATATACTTATCAAGAAAAGACAGCCCAGGCCCTACATAAAATAAACTTCACCATTAAAACTGATCGGATTTGCTAAATAAAAATACCCAAGGACAAAAAACTACCTTGTCATTGGTTCGAGAGCACACAGGACACAAAGGATCATGGTCAATGTAGGTTTTGTTCTGCTGGATCAGACTGAAAATCATGGTTTGTGCCTCTGTGATGGCTCTGTATACAGCCACACGTGGGTGGTAAAATGCATCTCACACACACCGCTTATTTTTGTTATCTATCAGTTTCATCCATCCATTATTTACCGCTTATCCGAGGTCGGGTCGCGGGGGCAGCAGCCTGAACAGGGAAGCCCAGACTTCCCTCTCCCCGGCCACATCAGCCAGCTCTACTCTGAGCCTCTCCCGGATGACCGAGTTCCTCACCCTATCTCTAAGGGAGAGCCCGGCCACCCTACGGAGAAAACTCATTTCGTCTACTTGTATTCGTGATCTCGTTCTTTCGGTCACTACACAGAGCTCGTGACCATAGGTGAGGGTAGGAACGTAGATCGACTGGTAAATCAAGAGCCTCGCCTTCTGGCTCAGCTCCCTCTTCACCAAGACGGACCGATGCAGAGCCCGCAGCACTGCAGACGCCGCACTCCACCTGGGGCAGGACCCCACCCCCGCCCTGGAGAGGACAAACCACCTTTTTCCGGCTGAGGACCATGGTCTCAGATTTGGAGGTGCTGATTCTCATTACAACCACTTCACACTCGGTTGCGAATCGCTCCAGTGAGAGCTGGAGATCACGGCCCGACGAAGCCAACAGAACCACATCAAATGCAAAAAGCAGAGACCCAATCCTGAGGCCGCCGAACCAGATCCCCTCAACACCTCGGCTGCGCCTAGAAATTCTGTCCATAAAAGTTATGAACAGAATCGGTGACAAAGGGCAGCCTTGGCGGAGTCCAACCCTCACCGAAAACGAATCCGACTTTCTACCAGAGATGCGGACCAAGCTCTGACACCGGTCATAGGGGGACCGGACTGCCCTCACCAAGGGCCCCGGTACCCCATACTCCCGGAGCACCCCCCACAGGAGTTCCCGGGGGAAACGGTCAAACGCCTTCTCCAAGTCCACAAAGCACATGCAGACTGGTTGGGCGAACTCCCATGCCCCCTCCAGGACCCTGGAGAGGGTAAAGAGCTCGTCCACTGTTCCACGGCCGGGGCGAAAACCACACTGCTCCTCCTCAATCCGAGACCCGACTATCCGACGGACCCTCCTCTCCAGGACCCCTGAATAAACCTTACCAGGGAGGCTGAGGAGTGTGATCCCCCTGTAGTTGGAAGAGGGACCACCACCCCGGTCTGCCAATCTATAGGCACTGTCCCCGATGTCCACGCGATGCCGTAGAGGCGTGTCTGCCAAGACAGCCCCACGGCATCCAGAGCCTTAAGATACACCGGGCGGATCTCATCCAACCCGGGGCCTTACCACTGAGGAGCTTTTTAACTACCTCAGCGACCTCGGCCCCAGAGATCGGAGAGTCCGTCACCGGTTCCCCCAGCTCTGCTGGTTCTTCTGGAGGCGTGTTGGTGGGATTGAGG
>JAVQJG010048824.1:0-17846 GCA_036024015.1 Craterocephalus amniculus
AAAGAGTAAGAGAGTGACAGGAAAGACAGAACATTGACATGCAATGGGGGGAAGGGGGGAGACAGGGTCGATTGCACATCGCACATGCAGATGAAGCGGAGGAAATTAAGAGAAAGGAGCATAGGGGGGAAAAAGAGAGAGACGCATACACGGGAATTTCCGGGAACAAAGAGTAAAAGGGCCGGAATGAGAGGGAGAAGGGAGGGGATTAGACAGGGATCAGTTTATATTTGCTTAGTTATGTTTAGCAGAGTGAATACGCTACGGTTAAATGAGTTTCCTCTTCGGTTACATGTGCTGCCAAGAAGACTGAAATCCAGCAGAAAACTGTGTGTTTGTGTGTGTCTATGTGTGTGTGTTTGAGAGAGATGTCAATGCTGTGTTGCACTGTATCTGATGCTGCAGACAGACAGAGGACTGAGGCTAACAGGAGGAGGGGGAGTGTGTGTGTGTGTGTGTGTGTAGTCAGATGATGAGGACAAAGCAGATAAGCAGGAGCTTCTGCTACACCATTTCCCTCTATCACTGACTCTATGACATGAACTAGACCGGGGGCACGAGCTGAAATCATTTCACCTTCTTGTTGATGCACACAGACAGACGGCGATGGATGGAGAGAAATAACAAACACACCTTTCCTGTCAAACTATACTTTTATGGACGGAGTTTTAATAATTTGATTATCACGATTTGCGTTTTTTAAAATATCCTGCTAAGTGTGCCCCGGACTGCAGCTGTTCTCAGATCACTTTCTGTGACTCCAGCTGTTCAGACTGTTGTTGGCTGGAAGTCACAGGAAGAGGCCAGTTTGAAGCCACTTTGATGTCAACAAGTTGTTTCCGTACCAGTGTCTCATGTTTAACATTTGGCCGCTATCATGTTGGATTTTTTAAAAGGAATTGATCTAACTTATTTCTAAAAGGAATTCATGTGTGTTCATCTGTAGAAAGCTTACCCTGCTCTTATTGGTTTCTGCTCTAATTGGGACTGTAAAAAATAAATGGGAAAATAGCTTCTTTTAGTTTTATGTTGCATAGTTAATCATATTTCTTGGGATTAATAAAATATTCTATTGCCATAGACTGCTATTCTATGTTATTTTCTAAAGCGATAAATGAATAAAGTAGTAGGCACATCCAGCTTGTTTACACAACAACAAACATGTCTTTTAAAACATGTTAGTCAGATGAAAATTACACACATTTGAACTGTAGAGTTGGATTAATGTCAAACGATGGGATTTGGAATCAAATTAAAAACCTGCATGTATATGTTCAACTAGACTCAAGCTGGTCTAGGCTGTGCCTGCCGCACAGTTTCCTTCACTACATAGAAAAAGACAAGAAGCAGAGGCTACTAACAACACAACATGCCAATACTACGGCTAAATTCCCGGTAAAAATATTTTACTGGAACAATGAGCAGCCGAGTTGAGCTCAGGATATCTCTGCATACCATCTCACTGGCCTTGCTTATGCCTGACATTTATTTGAGTTTTATGTGATCTGACAATTAGACAGCTCTAATAACTGGTGTAAATGTTCCCAGCAGCCAATATCTGATCAGTCAGACTACTTTTTGGGCCAATCTTAATTATGTACATTTTTTTATCCCAGAATTTTATTCAAACTGTTAAGATCATTTAAGTGGATTTCTGTCCAAGTGTCGCAAAGTTTCAGACAAAATAAGAGTTACATCTTTAGGACACGTAATTTGTGAATCTTCACCACGGACCACAGAGACTAAAATGTAAGACAGGTAACCTGGTACCGAGTGACGATAACAAAACACAGAGAGCAATTATCAGAGAAGTGTTTGCTCTCTCCATCAACTACATGCCACGTCTCCAGATAGTTCTTGTTAATCAATTTCAGCCTCCTCTTCTCTTTCTTGTAATTCCATTCTTTTCTCCCACCTCCTCCGTCCCTGCCCTCCTCTGTTCCCCTCCCTGAGCATGAGTGGGTGAGATGAGAGATTTAACACACTTGAGTTGTTTAGCTGTGCCCCTTAAAGCAGCTTTACCATTCCTTTCTTTCCATTTTTCCTGACATGGCTGATATGTACGGGGTTGCGTGTGTGTGACCGCTTTCTCTTTCTGAAGGGTATTCTGGGACACGATGCATAAATAAATGATGCAATCAGTACACAGTGCATTTGGTGGAAGAGTGAAGGTCTCTACACTTTAGCTCAAAATGGTTTCTTCTCGTGTGTCTTATCTCAGAGGGATCAGTTTTAGAGCAAAGAATCAGTACTGGGGGAGAGGAAAATGAGGAGACGAGAGAAGGGTACACAATAAAAATGAAGTGTAAGAAGTTGGCGAAAGACGGAGAGCGAGAGATGTACCAGTGTGAACCAGATTTTCACGGCAACTTTGTCAGACGGATATAAGCAACAGATATGTTGACAACAGCAAGAAGCCAACCAAACCAGCGATTGTTTCGTCTTCCACCTACACTACCCCATCTTGGACAGGAAAGTGTAGTGGAAGTAGCTGTTCTACTAGTCTACTAGCGTAAGCACCGGCACCGCACCGTGGGTTACAGAGAGCTAGTGAGGCGAGCTGCTGTAGCTCATCTGCTTTAGAGTCAGCAGCCATGTTGGTTCCTAAGGTGTTACAGACAAGAGTCCACTATCCGAGGAAGTCAGCAAGGCAGGTGAGCTAGAGAGATTGTCAAAGACTTACCTGCTCCCCATCCTTTTGGACTGGCACACCGTCTGCCGCTGGGAGCGAGTTAATGGAAGGGAGACAAGAAGACATACAAAAGAGAGAAAAAGAGGAAAATGTATTAATTTTCTGCAAACAAATAGCTTCCAACACAACTTATCTAACCTTAAAGCTCCGGTAAGTTAAATTTGACTCATACCCTGCCTCTGTTCTGATACTCTTACATACTTTTTTAATAGTTCCAATCATCTCTGTCGCTATAAAAGTCCCTACAGACCCAAATAATCTTTTCTTTTTATTGACCAAACTTTGATAGAGAAAAGAAAGCCAAACAAGCACATGTAATGCATAAAATGAAGTATTGCTTCTGTTAAGAATAACTCAAATCAAGCAAATTTCAAAGGTCATCAGGCGTATGATAAAGATAAACATACAGCAGTAAACTCACTTGGTGGGAGAAAAAATATAAAATGTGTTTACACAATAACAAAAATAACGATCAAGCTTGAATTCTAACATTTTAAGTTCAGTTTTTCATTAAAAATGGGTGGAAGATTGACACACAATGCAAAACATCTGCTTCTAAAATACTGTATCTAGAACATATCAACACATTTAAAAGTCAAAGTTTCCTCAACACTAGTTTTCAGATTTAAAAATCCAAATGATTATGCATTCAGTGAATTAAACCTAATTAATTTTTGCTGGTAATATATTCTCTTTTTACACAGTCATCAATTCATAAATCAAGGTCTCCTGACTCCTATTTGATCTGTTTTGTTAAATTATTCGTGGTAAATTAATCATAAATAAATCAAACTAGCATAAATATGAGAAATTAGTTTCATTGATTTTTCTGCCCGGGCTCCTTTTGGCTCTCAGCTGCCATTTAAATTCTGTATTTCTGTGTTTCTGTGTATTGTGCAAGCTACTTCCTCCAGCTTATCACCATTACCTCCTGCATAGTCAGGTAGATTCCACAGAGTTCCTATCAGCCACTTGCAGGTTTTACCTTACCATCCCCAGTGCAGAGTCATGTGTAAAAACCACTTGTAGAACCAAGTAAAACTATAATGTTTTCATAGTTGCATTTACTTACAAATAAATGGTTAGACTAAATGGTGATCATACACACCTCTGCTCATCCTGCACACATTAAATGGAACTCATCTGAGATACATGCATAGTGTTGGATAAATGAACATTATTATCCCTCCTCACTCCTGGCTGTCCAAATCCTAATTAAAACATTGGTTTAATTAGAGAGTCTGCGCTCTTAATGGAGTTTAAACACGGCCTTGGTCTCTAGGTGCTCCCTGGTATCAGAGGGTCTGCGCTGCATCTGTGTTTGCATCATGTGTTGCTGAGCCGGCCGTGTTTCCTTTCACACAGCTGCATTTGGAAAGCACAAGCACATCATTTGAAGCTGGGAGAAGCACACATTCATTTGCTCTCTGGATGTCCAGTGATGTCTGTGACCCACTGACCCAGTGATTCAGAAAAGTCAACTCCACTCTGTCTCTGTAGCGCTCAGATGTTACCCTTCCCTCTGAACCACACTCAGTCACACCAGATCTCTGCAAGGGCACGAGACAAGGAGAGGCTTTATTTCAGAGACTGACTGCCTTATTTCCACATCTATAACTAAGATGTTGTATTTGTATCTATTACAACAGCCCATCATCCTTAATGGATCCGATGTCTGATTATGATACACTCACAGGTGAATGCATCATTTTCCAGCTTTCTTATTTTTTCTTTTGTTTCAGTTTTTCAGCTCTACATTTGTCTCCCTAATCACCTCTGGACATCTTCACAGAAGGTGCAGCACATATATAAATAGCTTCTTGGCTGTACTTTACCAGGGCAAATCTGAGCTTATGTGTCAAAGTCAGTTTACAGGGTGTGGCACGGCTCACAGGCTTAAACAGCTGGATTATAGTTTGAATGCCATAAAATTATCCAAAAATATTTCCGAGTTGATAGAAACTGGTCTTAATTAAACTTCACTCCACTTGAACACTAAGATGTATTTTTGTGTTGTTGTGTTACAACTTTGTTACAGTTCTTAGTATTAAATGAAAACGGTGATCTAACTGCAATTTTAGATGCAGATATTATATCATTAATGACTATTTTTCGGTTGCTTCTTAGGACAACGATGCAAGTTGAAGATAGTATGCTGATTCTATCGGATGAACATGCTGCCGTTAAAATGAACATGTTTTATTCTACAGGCCGCAAATGCACCTTCTTCTTTCTAAATATGAAAAATCTGTGTTCCTGAAATAAAACTGTGAAAATCTCTAAATAAAGGCACGCCTTCCCTTTACAAATTTATATTTAAGCTCTATTTTCACATTCACAAATGAACTTTATTCAACCTCAAAAAGAATAAGCCAGGCATGTTTGAATGCTGGCTCTGTGGGTTGTGCTGGGAGGGGGTTACTTATTGGCTGTAATCGGTTAGACAGAAAGATATATCATATTCTGCTGGGGAGGGGGGAGAGCGTCCCAGATTTCTTCCTCATCTGGGTTAAAAACCTGCCCTGCAAACACAAACTATACGTGAACATGCACGCCCGCATGCATTTGACCGCTGGCAACATGTAGTCCAATGCACAGACTCACACTGCTCCCTCTCCTCTACTTTTCAGCTTGCTATGACTATCTCTCTCCTCTCTATTCCTCACCCTCATTCAGCCAATTAGCAGATTAGCAGTCACTCTATCCAAACATGAATCACAACATGGCTCAAGAGTTTGCTGGACTGCAGCAGAACAAACTACCACTGAGAAGCCCTGCAGCCGTTTATGCAGCATGTATCCCTAAATATACTGTCTTCTTCATATAGAATCCCATAAAAATATATTTGTAAAGTGAGGCACAATTCGTATGCAGTCACAGTTAACTGCATTAATCTCAATATCTTTAAGGTGATGGGTCAGTAACCATTGCACAGTATTTCAGTGGTTAATATGGTGTTTAATGAGTTCCTGTCCTTGGATGGGTGATGTTGTTGGACTCTCAGCAGCTCAGTAAGTCAATGTGTTATCCTTACTTTGAGAGGGCTGGCAGGATTCCTTCTTTAGCAAACAACAACAGAGCACATGACTACAGCTTCTCTTCCCCTGGCGCTTTCCTTCCTCCCACGCACATACAGTGGTGCAGCACTGGATACCCCCCTGCGGTCGTAGGGGAGCCGCGCTTAGCTCAGGCGGGGAGAAGGAGTAAGGGGCATTGTGGGAGGGATGGATGAGCGACTGAGGAGGTGGGGGGGAGAAAAAAGAGAGGGAGCAATGCGACCGTGCGTAACGAACAGCCAAAGATCTGCGGCGGCTGCACTGTCAACTCTGACTCTGGCAGTAGTGGCTTGACAGCTCCCGCTGAAGTGGGAAGCATTAAGCTTCATCTGTCTTTTTACTCGAACCGCCCTGCAGCAATAACAGCGAGGAACCAGGGGGGTTTGGTGCTTGTTTACCGTGACAGCTGCGGTAAGGCTGGTTGCCACGATGGGGTACCGGCTTGGCTATCGGCCCTCTTGCGGGGCTGTATGTGCAGATGCTGGCTTAGTGAGCCACACAGTTCAACAAAAACACAGCTGAGGTCCAGAACCCAGAAGGTTTGGAGAGTTTGGAAGAGGAAAGCAAGCTGAGAGTGTCTCCAGACACAATACTCACATGCAGACAAATTATTATACACTTACTGCAACACTCAAACGTTTTCATTTTTCCTCACATGGTTCAATATTGGTTATTGTTATTTTCCTAATACAGAATAAATGTAGTAGTTGTTTGTGTGTTGGCTGGCTGTAATAATGGGAAACACTACAGCCTGTAGCTGCTGCCCAGGATGATGATTCCTATAAACGTCATACAGACCTAAAATTAAAGGGAAAATAGCCACTATAATTCAAGTCTCTTCCAGTGAATGATGAAAATCAATTGGTTAAATGTGCTGAACATGATCATTTGATGTATGAAACCTTCATGTTTTTGCTTTCTGTCTCTGAGAGGATGCCCTTCCTTTTTTCTAAGTCGGTGCTGAAATAGTAGGAAGCAGCAGATAGCGCTGAAACAATCATTACTGCTCACGCACTAATGCTCGCACGTATCCACAAACGCACAAGTACACACACAAACCACTCTACTACACACGGATCAAATAGTAGAGATGACATTTCTCCTTCACAGCATTATGTTTCAGTTTTATAACTCACACTGTGGCTGAGTCACAGTGTTTATAGAGTGCCTGCCACCATGTTCCCACACACTGGCCTCTTATTTCTCATCTGCCACACACACACACACACACACACACAAAATGATACGTGCAAGGGTGCACACACTTTACACACGTGCCTTAAACATTTTGATCAGTCCTTCTACATACAATGGTATCAACTAACAAGGCCAACTATAAAACTACACATTAATGAAATGACAGAAAGGCACATAAATCTGCAGGGAAACATTGTCATGTGCACGAGGATGGTGTCCTTGAGCACACATGCACATATGCCAACACACTCTTAAAGGTAAGGGTCATCAGGTCCAACTGTGTGTCTCAGATACTACATCACTGAGTCATTCACCTTGAATGTGCTCCTGTGCACAAGGCTTTTCCAACCTGGAAAAGAGTCAATAAATCACTCTCAACCTATTCCATATTTCCCACTTCTGAGGCAGACAACAAAATGGTGAATGTGGGACAAAGTGTCAGTTGTTGAGCGTGTTAAAGGCATAGCATACAGGGGATGTTTGATTTTTAATTCACTGGTAGGGAATCCCTCTCTGCAGTGCAGCTGTAAAAGCAGAGGAACAACAGCAGCTGTTTAAGTAACAGGATTGCTTAAACCACTCTCACTCCCACATGCAATATGAATATGCTTATAGAGGGGCTGTCCTATGAGGGGTGTTAACGAGGGGTCATTTATAGGTCCATGCATGAAGAAATATATGCACACAATAAACAGGAGCACACATAAACACACACTCAGGCTGAGTATTATTAGCTATAAGAAGGGAGTATCTGTATTTCACTGAAACTAAACGGGAAGAAATGGAAATATGATTTTCTAAAATCTCATTTCCTTCTCAAACAGGGTCAGATTAATGTCTAACAAGACAACACTAATATGATGGCACTTGTAATGTAAAAATGGAAAAATGTAATATTCACACAGAAATGACTCACATGCCCTGCACAGAATGGGCTTGTGGCACCTTTTTAAACCTGTAAACTTTGTGTCTGCAGTGGCTTCTGGCGACAAGAAGTAAAGAGAAAAATACTGTGCAAATGGCCCCATGAACGTGTGAGGGTTGAGATGTTGTCCCACATTCCCACCTATAATTTCCCCGCTGCAGCCTGAACCATGAGTTACAGTCACACTGCTCACAATGCCCTAAATTAAATTGTGATTAATATTTCAGGAGTCACGAGCGGAGCGCAGCCTGGTAAGTGGGTACAGGAAAATACTTCTGATGTGAAGCTTTTAGTATGGTCATCACTAATAGAATTAACAACAGCACATCAGAAATGTGATCATCGTAATGGTGCCATAACAGAATTACACTGATACCGTATTTGCCTGCAGGATTTAACACATCCAAGCATAATCTAAGCTGTGCTGCAATTCTCAAAGAAAAGCATAGTAAGTCATTATCTTGTTGATTTGATAGGGTAAAGCAGAATATACACATCCAGTCCATTGTATCTCAGAGCCTTCACCTCTCTGAAAGGGTGATGGATGGATGCAGGCATCCATGCACTGTACCCCACTGACTGCTTTTGCCTGACCCAGTAACGGTGATAATAAATGGGGAAGTCTACACATTCTTTATTGCCATGACCATTACCCCAAACAGCTATTAATGGAAGTGAAATTCCACAAAAACAAAAAGGTTAAGAGAAAATATCATCTGCCATGGTATAAGCCCTATCTTGCATGCTTTAAGTGGCATGAATTTGCACCCAAATTAAACATCCTCCTTCGCTCATATTCCACTTCCTCCATTAGGTTTCTTGAAAAAAAAATTTTTTTTTGTATAGTCTGATGTGTAGATTGAACCTTAACTGAATGCTGACAAATAAAAGTGTTAAATTCTGAAGAAAACATCAGGGTTTTCACTCAAAAGCTTATTTTTTTCATATTATCATTGCCTGTTTTTTATAAGTTTAGCATTGGCTGCCTTTTAGTCAGGATACTCTCATTTCTTTTTCTTGACTATTTTGTTAAAAAGCATTCAAACTCCCTATTATAGATAACTTAAAGAAAGACCTAAACCATTTACGCAAACTATTGATCTCTAAACTGTACTACTCCATACATTTAAAAAAAAAAACAATTTCCTGCAGGATGCTATGCATCATACTTTGTCATCTTGCAGGGCACAGTCACATTTGGATATTGGAAAAGAATAGTCCACATTATTGTGTGATCTCAGAGCCTAATCATGAAGTAGACTTAGTGGTGTGATGGAGCTGGGGGAGCTCGTGTTAGCAGAGGACAGACGGATACATCAGTGCTACTCCCACACACAAACAGAGCTGGTCCTGCTGCCTGCCTGCCTGCTGCTCCTCCTGTTGATCTTTGCTTGGCAGCCTGGACTGCAGTTGAGAAGGCCGATCAATAGCGCACAGTAAAGCCATTCTCACTCAGGATAAACACAACCACGCCTCTAGACTGGCATAGCTGCTGCCGATTCTTCTGCTTACAAGAGAATCACAGAGTAAAGCAGCTTGAAAATGGTTGGTCGCCCTTCTCTTAAGTACTTTTTGTTGACATCTTAGATTGCAGCGCTCTAAACAACAATTGCAAACTAAAGAGAAACATCCTCTTTAGTAGATATATAATCTCCACTACATGTCACTGTCATACACATTCTCCTTAATCACAACCTCTAATCACTTGCCATTCCTAGAGCCCCCCCTTCATATTGAATTTTTAAGCCTCCGTGATCACTGATATAAGAAAGAGCATCAGTATTCAGGTGGCACACCATCAGATTAATGTGGCACCTTTCCAAAGCTTTCTGTCTCCTTCAATCACATTATTTCCAGCTGCTGGAATCACTGAGCTTATGGCTTTCTGCATCTTGACCCAAGTGTTGACAGAGGATCCCAATCTCCTCCCCCTGCTGTGCAATGAGTCACATAACGTTATCCGGACGGCCCGAGCCACTGTAATGCTGCTTTTGCTGTATTCAGTTCACACCTGGCTTCCTAACTGTGTCATGCCGTACGACGGTTTTCTAAAACTGCATATTCTGCCTATTTTTGAAATCCTCTTCATCAAGACATTACATGTAAAAAAAATGAATAAATAAATTTAAAAAACATACGCAGGCACTATATGTATGTTGGCCCTGACATTCTTGTAAACGTTGGATGCTTCAGAAATATGTTGTGTTTGGCGCTTGATGTGCTAAGTGGCACATTAATATTTAAGAGCAAAGACGGTCTGTGTGTTTATTTTTACCTTTGAGTGATTCATTGGAAGGACCTGAATGTGCACTGCAACATCTGCTAATTACATAAATGCAAACAACTGATCACTTAGATAAATTTGGAATTGAACACAACTCTGTCGGTATCGGCGTCGCCTCACTGCACTCTCAACATAAGAACTCTGGGTTTGTCCAGGGCTGTCCTCACCTGAAAACTCCCATTAGTGCTACACGCCCTCGCCTGCATGGATTTGCCCCTCCCTCTCCCCCTCTCTCCTTCCCCCTTCTTCTGCCCGCCAGCCTGCACAGAAATTCTTCCTCCCCTGCTCTTTTCTTTACCCCCCCTCCCCTATTATTCATGCAAATAATAACAAACTGTGAACGCCCCTGACATTGTCCTGTTTGTCTTTTTCCTCTCTTCCTCCGAGCCACGCTTCTCTATAAATAAGCACTCACACAGCGTTTTCCCTCTCTTGCCTTTCTCTGCTCTCCATCCCTCTGCCTCCTACTCACACACATATACATACTGCCAAACACCATCATAAATCAAGGGATGGGAGGATGGAGGAAGGGGGGGGGGGATGTGAAGTGGGGGGATGCAACCACACACAGTAGCACATTTTAACACACATCGTCACTGACATCTCGCCCGTGTGCCGTACGTGCTGCCTCTGTGGCCATACATGCACGCGGCTTGCCAACACGCTACGCTGAATGAGAGGCGAGCAGCTCTCACACACCAGCACAGAAAAAAAAGACCCGCTTCCAGTCTCCACACAGAACCTTTGGCTTCTCCTGCAGGACCCCCATCCTCTCACCTCCCCCCCTCCCACTCCTCCCAGCTTCTATCCCGCAGTAAGCGAGGGGGAAGAGGAGCCATGCTTACTCAGTCTCCTGGAGCCGATGCATCCCATGGTGTATTCACAAAGGCCCTGGACACAAGCGTGGAAGTGTTACCGAGACGCCGCGCATTCTCCTTCCTCCTGCGACTCTCTCGTTCTCTCCGCTTCTTCTTTTTCTTTTTTTTTTCTTGCCGCGCCGTGCTCTCTCTTTTTTCCCTCTCCCTCCTGCGCTTGCTCGATTACTCTCTCTCTCTCTCCCTCGCCCTCCCTCACTCCTGCTCTCCCTCTCCAGTGCTGTGTCTTAGCAGGGATCCGGTTAGTAAGTCAGTATGCCTGAGGGGAATAGATTAAGACTGAATCAAGATGTAAAGCGTTATTAGAAATATCTCAAATACATATTGCATCAAACATTAAAAAAAAAAACTATTGGTCTCGATATCATCATCTGGCACTTCTAAAAAATAACTGGGCAACATTCAATTTCTATTCCTCCCATTTTTTGCACGCTAATCCAAACAATCTGAGCTATAAAGCCTGGCAGTGATAATCTGATTAGATGATAAATGCATCAGAAAGATCAAAATAGCTGCAAGCAATAACCTAAACAGGGTTTAAAGCAATTAGACTGGCTGATGTGTGTAGTGGGTTTCCACCGCTGAGATCAATAGCACAGTGGTGAGTGCCAGATTGCCATTCTTGTAGATCTCCCTGCACTGCTTTAATATTGTGGAGCTAAAATGGGGGATTCTTTCTCTGTCTCCCTCTCCTGTGTGCGCTCAGCCTGACAATGCGCTGCAGCGGTTTTTCTCTCCCCCAATCCATCCCCCCACTCAATCACCCTTCTGCCTCCTCCCTCCCTCCATCCATGCCGCCTCCCCTTTATGATCGCCCGAAAATCACAAAGCATATCAACTGGCACTGAAGAGTCCTGAGAAGAAGAAGGGAGGGGGGGGGCAGAGGAGGGTTTTCCTTCACAGACATGCAGCTGCTGGGTTTCCACCTCTCTCACTGTCATCTCCCGGAACTTATCCGCCCAGAGTCATCTCTGCACATATCTGCATCTATTATCTATTCTGCTGCTCCTTGCCTCTTTCACCATCATTTCATCTACGGCTGACTCTTTCTCGTTTGACTTGTGTATGTATGTCAAACTCATCCACAGTTAAATTACCTCTACTTTCCTCTTAATCAACCTTTCTGACTTCAGTTTCATACCAAAACTGTTTTGCTTACCACTCTTATCCTCTCTCCGCCCGGTCACTCCCACTGCCTCTGTCTGTGCTGATAACAAATTGATGGGAGCTGTTTCTAAGTCTTTGTCCAAAAGATGCAGGCACAGTCTGGACATTGGGAGGCTGTGTAGGCAGATGACAGCTGAGAGAAAGACAGAGAGAGAGAGAGAGACTGGGGGGAGGGTTACATTTGTGGTCAGTCATGTTTTGTTGACTTTACATCGGGCAAAGACAACTTGGAGGAAAAGAACAGGACAGATGGGAACAAAGGCGAAAAAAAGAAAGTGGCAGATGGGGGGGCCTGATGGGAAGGAATGCAGAGGAGTCGGGTGCAGGAGAGGTGTGGAGACAAGTCCGTGCGACACAAATTAGCACTCCAGAATGGATGGAGACAATTGACAGACGAACGTGAGTCACTTAGGGGGATATAGATATGGAAATTAGATAAAGGGGCAATGTTTTTATGTTTCCATAAGGGGATTAAAACGGATGTGTGACTTGCCAGACATAACAAATCATGCATAATCTGGTCTGTCCGTGCACTCTGGGTTTATATATAGATGTGTTATAACTCACCGAGGAGCTGAGGAGATGGCTGCTAGGGGTCAGCTTTACTCATGTCCTGGTTTAGAATATACAGCCGTTTGTGTTATGGCTGCTAACAAACGGACTATTGCTTTCAACCTTGTGTCTTTCTAAGGCTCTCCTTTCACCTTCCATCTGCACATCATACTGGGTCAGTCAGAGCCTGGAAATCTGCAAGATCTGTCAGCCAGTCATTCTCTTTTCAAATCGTGACAGTAAATGCTTCCTGATAATATTCTCGTTTAATCAAGATGTATTAATCCGTCCTAACCCACCTCTTCTTGTTAAAGAAAGATGTGGATGTTTCCCTTTCCTCAACATTGAAGGTATGTTTTCACTTAGAATTAAAACTGTTATTTTTATTGACATGAGTATTTTCAAAAGTCCCAGTCTTTGAAATGCTGCTTTTCCTCTTTTTGTATATTTTTGTTTGATTCTTTTTGAAGTTTGGTAAAAGAAAAATAAATACAGGAAATATTAATGAGGCTTCCTCAAGCTCCAGAAAATTGGAACTGCGATTTTACTCATATTTCCTCATTTTTATTTATAAAAGCTTATTTTGACCTACAAAAAACACAGCTTTTATTCCTCTGCCATTTCTATTCAGGAACCAAAGAACCAACTTCTCTGCAACACATCAGCTGCAACCACTGGTTCCCTTCTGCTGTTCTGTACATGTAGCAATGCACCTAAAAGCTGTGGGCAATACATGTTTTTTTTATTTCTGATTTAAACTTGCTCCACCTCTATAGTGTATTGAAATTCAGCCTGGCAGTTTCTACGTAATATTGCTGCCAAAACCACAATGACGGACCAAACAATCTGAAAACACACACTCACTGAGTCCGTCTGCCTTGGTGAGGCATTAATGAAATTGCCACACACCGTCAGAAAATCCATGTGAGACAACATAGCAATCTTTGACCTGCACTCTATGCAAGACAAGGTCAACTAGAGAAAGAAATAAACACTTAACACTAATCTCACTCATGATATGTCTGCAATCCATAAAGATCTCTGTCCTATTCATCTCCTTTTAGACACTCAAGTTCAATGACATGAAAGCGCTTTGCAACACACGGCACAGACGACTTCTATCATGTTCCTGTCAGCATGTCTCTTGTTTTCTTATCAAGAGTGAAGCTGCTGCACTGAATTAAGATACAGCGCCTCCTACTTCATATTATCTTGGGGCCCCACACAAATAAAATTCTTGTAATCAGCGTCTTTCATGTACCTGTCGCTATCTTTGCATCAGCTGGCTGGCAGCTATGTAGGTTGCACCTTAAGGATAATGAACATCTTCAGTGCTTTCTCGCTTAGGCAGTTCGAAGGTATTCAGGGTGATGAATGAATTTCAAGTCTTTTAAAGAGTAATGCTAAGAAAAAAAACTCACTCCGGTTGGCCGGACTGCTCTAAAAAATTTTCTGTTCCCAAATGTCTTCCCCACTTTTCGCACCTCTTTGTCTTCATTCTGTGCTCTGCTGAACCAAACTACTGCAACTATATGCGCTAACTGGAACCACATGTTACACATGTGCCCTAAAGGAGCTACCGCATAACTTTTAGGGGGGGGTGTGTGCGTTTTTTGAGTAAAGACAGAAAAGAAGGTTAACTGACAGCTGGCCAGCATTGGGTTTCACCTGTGGAGAGGGACTGAAAGTATGAAGGAAACAAAGAAAAGTGAGTGAATAGAAAGGGAGAAAAGAGGAGAAAATGATGAACGGGGAGGCAAAAGATGGGAGGGAATGTCTGTAAGGTTTGTTTTTGAGGAGGGAAGGGGAGGAAGAGGTGGGTGGGAACGGGGGAGAGACATAAATTTTGTCATAAAAAGAGGCAGCCTCTGATAAGGCGCTCTCTAATGGCTGAGTTTATATGATTAGCTTTTCTCTTGAAGCCAGTTGCAGACACAGTTGCAGTAAATTATTTGTTGATGGACTTGGCTGTAGTTTCCAGATTATATTCTCCTGCATTCATATTTCATGCATGTGTTATATCAGTGAATAAATGCCATGCAGTCTGTGTGTGTTTATGCACTGCAGTTACACAAGGCGAAGCCTCGCATACGAGGAGTTCCCGACTGTCGTCTATTATTTACAATCCTCTTTCCTCCTCTCCAACAATTACCCTTCATTCTCTTACACTCCAACCCTTGTCTAGACCACCACAGCCGATACGGCCGTGTTTATGTGCAGAGGTTCCTCTGCGTCCACACTCTTCCCCATGTGTCCATTTTCCTCAAGAAACCTTTCAGTCTGGTTCAGACATGTCAGAATCTATGGTTTCCACTTTACAACCGCTCTTATCTTTGATCACATTTCTAGCTGATTGCTGTCAGAAAACGTGGGGGAATCTTACACCCTCAAGGCATTTGAGTCTGCTAATGTGCAGCTCTGTAATGTGTATTGGCCTGACACCTGCAGGAGGGACCAGGGCACTGCGATGTAATAAACAGCTTTTGGCTGTGAAGACGTTCGGTCTCTGGATATACAAATGAGCATGTTCTTGTCCAACATGAGGTTTACCTAAAATTTCTGATTTGCAGATTAATGTGTGGCCAGTTCAGCATCCCCGCGGCAGGCTTTGTTTAAAATGTAAACCTGTGAGAAATACTTCAAAATCCTTTGACTTCTTTATTACGGCACAGAAGCACATAAATCCTGATTACTCTGTCCTTATTGACACAAATAGGAAGAACAAAATGAACAATAAAAACAGTCTCACCTTAAGGTGGGATTATTGCAAGACTATGTGCTTTAAGTCTCACGCTTAGTTTAATTACCTCTGACACAACTACTTCAAAATCACAATTATCTGAGCCAGCTAGAAACATTTTAAGTCATCCCATTAAAACAGCAGGATGAAATGTCACAAAGCCTATCACTATTCTAAGGTAGTTCTGATCTGAAATGGATTAAAATGAGCTATTCAGCCAACTTCATTTCATTGATCATCCATCTTAAAACATCTGAATTTAGTTGCAAAGCCAAAGAACATAACAATGCTGTGGGCACATTTTCGGTTTCAAGACAAATGAAAAAGAAGAACCAAATAACTGGAAGAAGGCAACTTTGCGACCTTTGACAAAGGCACTCATAATATTTAGCTAAAACTAACAGGGGCATAAAATGAAGAGAAAATGACTGATTGTTCCTTGTAATTATTTGCATGACAATTAAATGTCACCCAGATTTTCAGGATGGTCACAGCTTCAGAGGCGGTTAAGATGCAGGCAGTTGTGTGTGCAGCGTAGCAGTGGATCATACTGTCCGTGCTAAAGCATTAATTACTTCATCTTTTTAATTTTCCAGCTGGTAATGATGGGGGGGTTACTATTTAATAGCATTTAAAAAGTACTGCATCACTTAATGATGATTAAATCATATTTTAATAATCACAGTTAAATAATAACATGAAATACAAATAATGAATAGATGACGGAATAAAATTGTATGGGAGTCTAAATCCCTTTTCCTTTGTCTGCGTGTTGTTTCATAAATGAAAAACTGTTTTTCTATTTGCATTTTGCTGTGGTGAGAATGGCCTGGAACAACATTTGTTTTGGAGCATAACAATAATTAACAGAAAAAAGAAAACCTTTGTTTTTACGGTATAATGCATGCACCCATTTGGTGTAAGCAATTAAAATTATTTCCCTTGCATTCATATGGCTTCCAACTTTTCCTTTGTTGAGAAAATGAATGTATTGAGGTGAAGAAAATGCATGGGCAAGCAGCAGAAATGAACTAGATACTAACAATAATCACAGAGGTATTATGAGTGGGTACTGATTCATACGCAGCGGGAGATATTGAGGGAGGAGCGGAAAACAAGCAGGATGGGAAGTAAAAATGCAACATCAGACAAAGTGAGTAAGAACTCAAGGAAGACAAGTGATGAAAAAAGCAGCATTACAGAGATTTAAAGAGAAATTTGGCACAGTGGTGTGGTGTGGAGGGAGGGGAGGATGTTCATTCCAAGGTCTGGCTGCATTCCAGGCTGTCTGGCTCTGGTTCTTTTTCTTTCTTCCCTCTCTGTGCCTTACCTTTACTGAATACCAGGGTGCCTCCTCCCCGTCTGATCAAACATCAGTCACCCTGGCACCACAAAATGGTGCAATATTTGCAGCTGGATCAGCTAGGAGCCGGAGCAGATGTCTGATGTGCATGCCTGCTTTCCTCCCCTCACCTGTCAAGCAGAAAACAATCTTGCCAAAGGGAAGAAATCTGGAACAACAAACAAAACACCATTTCAATGTCAATGGCCTAAGAGATTGCAGCCAAGATAAGGGCACCCATTCTTTTCCCAGAAATGCTGTGGAAACCTCAGAGTGGAAAATCTGCATATTTTTGTACCACTGGAAACGGGGAGAGACTGGAAACATTCCTTTTGTTGGGACAATGGGCTATCAAAGACCCCGATGACCACTCCCTGTAGTTCACAGGCATGACCCTGGCAGCGGCAGGTTACACAACAGCTGCTGCAGAGGTTTGCATGTGTCAGGACTCGGCAGAGAGCTTGTCTATGGTTTCATAACCTGACACAAGTGCAGCTTTGCTGTGTCTCAACATGACTGTCATAAGATAATCTGAGAGTTTGATGCAATCATGAGAAAAGTATGAGTCAGAGGATACATGTACAAGCTCAACTCAAGGCCTGTTTCCTTAAAAACGTTTTTTTTTTTAGCCTAAATTCAGCCTTCAACTAAGACAAAACATTTTAAAGACATATCTTACCTTCAGAATGAGTTAACTTGTTTCCACAGTTTTTTCCTTTGCATATATGCCAAAACAACACAAACATCACTCAAAATGATGATTATTATTGTAATTACTTATTTAACATGGATGATCAAAATCGACCAATACACTAATTTGGGGTATATGAAGTACACAACAATAAGGAATACTGTGCCAAGTTGCTTGTTTGGTCTGGCAGCGCACTTCATGAAACTCCCCCTTCCGTCACCTAAAATAAAGATATAAAAGTAAAACGTTCAGAGAGAGGATGAAGAAATCATCACAAAAAAGCTATGAAGGGTTTTTACAGATAGATAGATAGATAGATAGATAG
>JAVQJG010048841.1:0-11566 GCA_036024015.1 Craterocephalus amniculus
CAGACTGGCGACCTGTCCAGGGTGTACCCCGCCTCTCGCCCGTTGACAGCTGGGATAGGCTCCAGCACACCCGCGACCCACTTGGATTAAGCGGTTCAGAAAATGGATGGATGGATGAAGTTTGTTCTTGTTCTCGAGATCGAAAGAGCAAGAAAGAAGTTCGCGAGAAGCAGTGTGCGAGCCGAGGCGGGGGTTACTCAATGTGCAATGAGCCGGTTGACCCACTTATTTTCTATTTTACGTGAAAATTTGTTGGTGACTGTGCAGGACTGTGCTCACCGCAGTATCCGTGTTTTCATTTACAGTGTGTTGGAAACATTTTTGTACTTTCTCATAACTGCTAGCTAGATCCTCATTCATGTCCGGCGAGAACAAAATAACATCATTTTGTTCTCGGAGCCCCGAGAGCAAGACAAACGTTCTCGCTTCTCCTGGAGTATGTAGAGGCCTTATCAGGCACTGTTACGGCAACATGGATGGTTGCTGTCAAAGAGGGAAACATGTCTGAATCAAGGAGGTAGAGCACAGACAACATATCTTTAAATGTGGATCAAATCAAATCAAATTTTATTTATAAAGTGCTTTTCCTGCGAATGCAACGCAAAGAGCTTTACATAGTTAAAATGAATGCATATTTTAAAAAAACACTGAACAAAACAACAATCCTTTACACTCCAAGTTATATGACACATTAAACACCCCAACCACCCACAAACACTCCTAATTTCTGTCTCTGGCTTGGCGCTGCTGTGAGGAAACAGGATTTTTGGAGACCTATTCACACCAGGAGCCAGCCTACGCATGACCATAGGTAAGCTGGTCCTCCTCCTACCCATGAATGAGGGGTGAACTACAATTTTTTAGCACCCTAACCCTTCATATTTCTCACCCGGAGATTGCGACTTGGCAGTTACCTGCTAATAACGTCACCAAGTCTCAGATGCTCAGAGAACCAGAACGCACCATAACAGTGTTTGTGCTGAGCCGTGGGGAAAGTGCACGTGGCTCTTCCTTCTCATAACCCATGGGGGATGCAAATCCATTCTTTTCCCAGTGTGAAGTGTCAGCCTCCTTACTTACCACAGTTTAACACCTTAATTAGACAAACTGTGCATTCCAAACCAGTGATTTGTTTACATCTGCTCGCGAGCATGTGACATGCACAAAGTGAAACTCAGCATGCATGCATACTGGATAAAAAAGTTGTTTAGTGTAGCTTCTCATCCGCAGAATGCTGCTGGGACAGAGCGGCTCCAGAAATTCACAAAATAGATGCCACTGTGCCATCAAACCAGTCCGGAAAGTGGAGTTTTAAGGTCAAAAA
This sequence comes from Craterocephalus amniculus, assembly GCA_036024015.1. NCBI lineage: Eukaryota > Metazoa > Chordata > Actinopteri > Atheriniformes > Atherinidae > Craterocephalus > Craterocephalus amniculus. The sequence continues at coordinate 1,325 of JAVQJG010048841.1, forward strand.
GATTGTTGAATTTTAACATTTCTGTTTTAACTCTGCTGTTAGGAATTTCACTCATGCACTGCATACAAATATTCCATAATTCTAATTCCTGCAGGAATTGACTTATTTGCTGCCCTGAAGCTAAAAAAGTATTTACTTAAGAATTTATCTTACTGCACATGCTGGTCATTCTTTCATTTGTATGCAATACGCTCACAATGTCTGTACACTGTAATAACTAGACTAATCTGTTTCTTAACCTGAAGCTGGTAATTCTGTTCTCATTTGACAAATTGAAAAATATGTTTCTTTTACACAATTGGCTTTTTCACCCCTTAAGACTCTCAAAAACATCTTTGCTTTTCAGCCCCTCTTTCAATTTTATCCTTTTCAGACAGCTTTTTACGTAAAGGAACGAATAAAACCAACTCGTGAATCAAAGCTAAACTGAATGATCTCATGCATGAGAGAAGGAATTGCTACAGGTAGCAGCAGCCATTCGATTTATCGCTAACCTAGGCTGCACAGTAACAAGTGTGAAAAGCCAATTAATTTGAAGCAAATTAATCGGCAAAGTAGCCATTTTCTTTTATTGAACAGCACAGGGAATGCTCCCGATTGGCCGCTCTCGCTTGCCAGCTTGGAACATGGCATGTCCATAGCCCCTCGGGAACTAAAGGAGGTGAAGTGATTCACTAAACTGCCTTTACAAAATCAGCTTTTCTCTTTTCCTCTTCTTCTTTTATGTGGTATTTAATTTTTCCTGTAAATGTGTTCTCTCACTTACGAAGCACAGCCAGACCATCATGCATAAGCAATTTCTTGGTGGCCCAGTGTGGTTTTTGGGTTGCCACAGTTTATTTATTGGTCTGACTGGTCCATAAAAATCAGTAGATTAGCATCCCAACTAACACAGAGGTTCTGTAATGGATAAAGAGTACCAGTGTACCCAGTTGTAAATCTGATCTACAATTAGTGATGAACATGCTAGTTGTTTGCAAAGTTATGATACAGTGATGTTAACACATCGATAAAAAAATCTGTTTTATTAGTATATTAGTGTGTCTCATTGCATTTAATAATTGTATTGCATTTATTTAACAGTTGATGATGTCAGAGTTCCTAGCAGGAGAAACTGGTTGGGTTAACTGGTCAAAACAGCACATCTTAAATTTGGTTATTTTTTTATCTCCCTGAGCTAACCTTCTCATTGAACTTGAGAGCATGCTTTTAAATATCATTCATCAATGTCATCAGTGGGGCAGAAGCTTTCAGATTTTTTCTTAGTTATGGTCTTTTTATTGGTTGTGGGCTGATTGTCAGATACTCTTGGGTAGAAATGTGTTGGAGCCAGCTTCGGTGTGTTGATGGACAATGTATAGAAATGAAATACTTTTCTTAATTTAGCCTAGACAGACCAGAGGTTTGCGCTGAGGCTGCTGTTTGTCTCTTTACCAAAGAATTAATGTCAGTACATGTCTGAATCATTGTTTTTTGGGGGTTTTTTTCTTCTGAGTGAGAAAACATCAGAATCTAGGATAAGGACCGGATGATTGGTTAAGTGTAAATGTAGTCAGTTTCTTTGCATTGTCCATTTATCTTTAGACAATATATGTTTCTGTGATTCTCTTTATCTCATTATTTCTGTATTGCAGGATCAGAATTACCATGACAAAGCAGGCTGTAAATTCACTTTCATACTCTGGCTTCTCTATTGGCCATTATGAGAATAAGAGAAAGATACAGCCATAAGATGATTGATTTCACATTAATATAGCTCTGTAATAATTAAAAATTCAACTTGAAAGATTATTAGTGCCCAGCTCAGAGAGTAAATCTTAGGATTCCCATAGAGATCACTAAACCTTGCGTTTATCTATCATTTCTTTAGCTTCACTCGAACAATCTAATGATGATCATTATCTGCTTTTGTTCCACCACAGCAGTTACACTGTATGTTTTCTTTGCCTTTTAGAATTTTCCATTTGTTTTAATCTATAAATAATTACACAAAATAATAATGCAACACAGGAAAAAGAGACCACACATTTATGAGACCTTGTAGGGTATTTTCAGCCTCTATAGAACTAGATAAAAGCACCAGCAGGGATCTTTTCCATAATTTCCTATGTGATTCAACCATCACTTCTGAGTCTTTCATGCCAGAGTGTGCAATTAGGAACTTCACAGCATTCCCACTGGGTCATTTAACAGTTATCCCAGTCCACTGGTCACCAGCTACTTCTTTCACCTGTTCCCAGCCAGTAGGGCTAACAATAAAAAGTGTTGAGTGCTCCACTTTTAACAAATAGCCAAACCATCACTAAAGCAATCATGTTGCCCCTAGGAACCGGTAAAATGTCAGAGTTCTAGCTGTGAACTCTGACCTGAATGTTGAAGATCCATAAAACAGAAATCATTACAACATGCATGCAAAAGCTGGATGGCATACAAATAGCCTGGCCTGACTGCTGCTGGTGAGCATTGTACTGTTAAGATCAAACTAAGTGAAGGCCTGTCTCCCCAGGTCTTTGTTCTGCTTTCTGCCAGAAAAAAAACATTAGAAGTGGATATTCACTGCTCGTTATAATCTGCTCATTACATTTAGTGATGTCTGACTGACTAAATGCTAACGCCTGAAACAATTTTTCCTTCCCAAACTGTAGCTGGGACCATTTGATTCTGCCTCTGTTTTCCTGATGTAATGCTTAATGAGGACATGAAGAGGGGTTGAAAAGCTGAGGTGTGGAGAAACAAAAAGATTTTACTTTAAACATTCAGAGGTTACTTATTTGAACTGATTTTAATAACAACTAAAGGCTATCAATATCATTAAAATAAAATCACTAGTTGTATTTATACATAAAACATAAATGTGCTAATCTGCAATTTTAACATTTAATGAATGAAAATTAAAATCTGATGAACGACGATTTAACTAACTTCAGCTTCCAGGGGCAAAATATTCTTAGCGCTGAAGTTTGTGATGAACAGACTGAGAACAGGCTCAGGAGGACCTATAAGCATCCATGCGGACGTACACTGAAATGGACATCTGTGTCGTAGTAAAACAATGTTTTACTTATTGTTGTACATATTGGAAAAAAAGCATAGATCCTAAAGAGACAGGAATAAAAGTAAATTCTAAATACTCCGAAAATAAATTTAAAAAACATGAAATTGCATGAATTTGACAAGCTGGAAGAGTCCAAAAACGGACATCTCAACTCACTTTCATCTCAACTGTAAATATTATGTTGCACTGGACGGGGTGAAGGCTGGGACCATGTACACAACAAAGAAGGAACACCTCCCGCCCTTTCCCCTAAAAATAGCTTACCATAATGGTATATATGTTGCCCTTGACCACTCAATGACCCTGCATTGAGAGGGAGCCGTGATAAAGCATGTTAGATGAGATGAGAAGGATATTGAGATGAAAGGCTGCTATAAATGTACTAACCAATGCTGGACTATGGTACCAGTTAGAAAAAGCTCCATGATTACAACCTTTCTTATGACAAAAGGTCTTCTGGAAAAACAAAACTATACAAACATGTAAAAGTAATGCTTAAAAGAAATAGTGGTTATCTTTGGATGCCAACCAATTTCATTTATGTGATGCTAAATCAGAAAAAGTCAGAGGCACTTAGTTCTTTAAAAAGAGAACAAAGCCAGAGATGATGGGAAAGATGTTAAGTCCCTGGCTTACCCCTCTATTGATCTTAGTGGAGTTTGCAAAGCGGCTGAAAAGCTTTCACTGCAATTTGAGTAGCACAGCCTCTCACAAAAGGGAGGAGCATTTCTTGTCAAATACTCCCACATCAACATAAATTCGCCTCAGGGGAGGAACATGAATAAACCAGGATAAGAACATTGTATTAAATCTCAACTTACTGACTTGCTTCTGCTGCAAAGAAGTCTGAAGATACAACGTAAACTCAGAGTATTCCAAAGCGTACACATGAGGCCAAATCATTTAGCATTAGTTTTTTATGAACTTTATATTTAACATCATGTTCTCCTCATAGCATTAATGCCTGAGTCATATTTTGACCAGGTTGTGAACTCTACATAACCTGTACCCCACGAATACTTAACATTCATTGTGCATCATTGCTTGTTAAAAATTCCGATTATAACTTAAACAATGAGGCAATAAGGCTAACAATTAGCTATATTAGTTGACATTTGCAGATGTCACAAACACTGCAGATTAGCCAATTTTTTCAGGACTTTGCCAAGAACAAAGTTATGGGTCATAAAAGCCTTAGATGCCGGGGCTGTTTTTTCTGTGTAAGAGGACCTCACTACTCACTATATGCTGTGAGCCATGCAAAATTAACAAAATGAAAAGGGGGGGGGGCTAAAAGCATGATATTGTATCTTTAACCTTACCATCCCAACATTTTCCTACACATGTCCGGATACTTTGCCCCTCTTTCTAAGAAAAGGCTGATTAAGATGATGCAGAAAGGTTTGTCTCCATGCACTGCATTTCTTCCCACCACTCACAACATTTGAGCAGAACTATCACTGCAGCAGAAAAACATGAAGGAGAACTTGTTTTGTTGGAACTAATGGGGTAAGGATTTTTTTTTTTTTTTTGCAAAAATTGCAGATCTTTGCAACCATTAACTGTGGATGGGTATTTGTGAGTTTTGTGAGGGTATGATGACCTGCCATAATATGTGTAGATTGTACATTCAAGGTTGTACACAATAATTGGAATAACAGGAATAGAAAATAATTGCTTTCAAGTGCATAAAGATGGAATATGAGAGACAAGTAGTGGCAGTCTAGGGGAAAATTAATATACAGGAATGCTGCAGCTCTTGTTTTTCAAACTGTAATCTTAATATCAACCAAATGCTGAGCTCCTTTACTGTCTTCACATTCACTGTTTACATCAAGCAAATCTAGAAATTCTAATTTTACTGTTGTCCCCCTTTGTGGAGTACATCAGTAACAAGTATAGTACAGTACATTAAAAATGGAGTCCGGCAGCTAAGTGAGCAAGAGGGCTGAAAATGTCAAATGTTCTCTGCCGTAGGGTAAAAAAATTGCACACATGTACAGCTCCTGGCAGGATTAAACCAAATAACTCTGAAATCTGCTTTATTTTGGTCAGATTGTATACACAAGCCATCAATGCTTTCGTAGTCAGACTTCATACTTTGACGACCCACATGAGACTGAAGCAATCAAGGAAACACAAATACTGGCTGCTCTGTATCCTTCACATGCATAAACGATGGAATTTGTTAATTCACCTTCATAAAATCAAGAGATAAGGTAGTTCTATTGAGAATGGCACTTCTTTTAAACCTTCATGCCAATCAGTTAGTTTGATCTGCAGTTCAGGGGAAGAGAAACCCTAAAAATGGTGTTGAAACACAGGGGTTATTTTATTTTATCCCGACAGGTGCATGCTGGTCCTTGATTCCCAACGTGTTTCCTGAGTTTGGATCAATCAGATGAAAAGACTACACATAATTTGTTTCCAAAAGCAGGACAGGTGGTAAAAATAGATGTGAGAAATGACAACAATATTTTTTGTGTACATTATATATGTGTATATTGTATAAATTTTCTGTCCTAGGAAGCAACCCACTCAAACATTAAATGGTTAGAAACTCATGTCAAATCATGTGGAGGGGGAAAGTGTGAGTGTGGCTATGTTTGAAAGGTGAGAGACTGGAGGGGTGATGGTGGGTTGAAAGGGGGAAGTTGTGGATGAGGGGGGAAGGTGGAGGGATGGAGGTACATGGGTGGGTGGGTGGATGAGTGAGGGAAGGAGAAGGTAAGTGTGTGTGAATTAATGAGGGAGCTCTCTCTGACTCTTTTTTTAACCACAGACAATACAATGAAACTGACAGACAGACAATCAGACAGGTGAACAACAATAACAACACTGGTGATTTTGCGATTTTGCATGTGTGTGTTAGTGTATGTGTGTGTGTGTGTGAGAGAGAGAGAGTGTGTGTCATTTCAGATTATCTAAGGGAACAGACAAAAAAGAAATAAATAAAAAGCAGTGCCCACTTAGTTATGAAAAAAAAAGATAAATGAATGAAAATATTATTGTTATTATAATAATCCTAACCCTTTGGAGAAGCAAGGAGGAATTCTGATGGGGGAACTAAGTTAAAAACTTCTCAGTAATGATGGATGAAAGAGTTTTCTGTACACCAACTAATACAGATGGGCAGAAAGTGAATGGACATTGGTTGAGTGGTCAAGTACAGTTTACAAATTACAGTTTGAAGTTTTTTGTTGTTGTTGTTGCATTCTACAAAATTTACTTATGAAAAAGAAGTTTGTACAAATATATTAAATCCTTCCTGGAAATTAAACATACAGATATACCCTTGTGGACTTTGTGCTTTTTATGCAGAAAATTTCAATCGAGTGGTCTTTGGGGGCGTTTTCTTATTTGGTATATTCTATAAGATGCTACATTCTTATTTAGCAACTTCTTGTGACCCTGAATTAATTTGAATGTGGAAAGGATTGGATTTCATTTCTTATAGGATGCATTCAACCCTGCACTTATACCTGCCCACTTGTCAGAAGACTTTTTCATACAGATATTAATACCAGTTTTAAGGAGAACTTAAGGCTCAGGTACAACTGCGTTAGGTTTTTGGAAAGTGTCAGCATCAAAAGACTTCATTTCCAGTGTCTTTATCCACTTTGTGTTTTCTTTCATTTTCTTCTTCATTATTATGATAGAGGATGTCTGATTCTGATCAAGACAAATGTAAAATAGCTTGTAATTTTCCCTTCACTTTTTGCTCTTCTGAAATGCAAAGAAGATAAATGAATCTTTTGATTGTCCCTTGTGGATTTTTGTACAGAAATGGCAGACCACCAACTTCCAATTATTGAGATGCCGATGCATATATAGTAACTTAGTGTTTGTCTGCAGACGAACCCAGGACTTCAAACTGCAGGAAAAAAGACAATAGATCCTGTCTTTGTCTGCACTGCTGCATCTCAAAACTCACTTAATGCACAAATAAAGACATAGCTTTGAAATCAACAAAGGGACTCTCAGAATGGTTTGCCTTCTTTAGGGAATATATGGTTAGAAAATACTTTTGAGAGGAAAAACTCAAGGACAAATACGTTTTTTCTTAGATCCAAACATAAAAGCTTCAAAACCGGCTGCAAAATGGTTCAAATAGAGATAGTCATAATACTGCTGGAGTACCAATATGCTGAAATGGGCTCTTATGACTGTGTTGCATTTTAGCTGAATATAGCTCTGACAGAGCTCAGTTAAACTTTTTTAACCCAGCATTTTTCAAGGGTTGCATTGGTGAACCAAAGACTGGTTGAGATCAGCACAGGCTACTCATAATATCTTCTAAAGTAAGCTGTGTAGTACCTTATCAACCTGGGCAAAAATATACAAATGTAACTATTAGTTGATAGATTTGAAGAATACAAATCTGATTAGTGGATATGACTGGGTTGCTGTGTGACAGGAAATTAATTTTGTGTAGTTCCCAATATCAAGGTCTCAAGAGAATCCATCATGTTAGACTCTAAGCTCCCCCATCTGTGGTTAAAACACAAAAATTGGTTACTATTGCCAGAGTGTGCACAAGCAAACCCTCCCCACTTGGGCCCCCGCGAAGTGAGCTTGACATTTCAAGATATCTTGATTTTAAGAGAATTAATAAATATAATTATTGTAATTATTATATCTAAGAAAAAATTGATATTGAATCTTTTTTTTTAAATGATTATTCAGACAAAACCTATTTTAACCATGGCTGATAACTTATTATAACCATTATGACATGCAAATAATAGTTTAATAAATTCATGCTGCATGTTGTGCATGCAGTGTTTTATGTAGCAGAGTGCTCAAAAAATCTTTGAAATTCACTAACTAAGAAGTCACAAGCAGGTTGGCAACAGTTTAAGCTATAGTAAGTGAAGATTGTATTTTTGGACAGGCGTGTATCTCTGTCAAAATGTAACCCTTTAGTGTCCATGACAGTAGAGACCTATTTGACAGCTGTTACCCAGCATATTTATGGGTGCGAATGGAAAATTTGTAATTTTGACGCTTATATATGTAGATACATACATTGTAATAACCAAACTTTCTTTTGTGATAAACTGGAAAATAAAACGACACAGCCATATTCTTTATAGAATATTCATAATTATAGAAATATGAAAAGCACATTTATATATTTTTTTTAAATCAAATATAAGAAATAAAAAAGCATTATTGTATATGTCTATGAAAGTAAATTACTGTTTGCGAAAAACGTGTCAGTGTTTCTTAATAATTCCCGGGTTAAAAACCAAAGCTAATTTAAGTGCTTAAATTATTTACAGAAAGTGTTTCTTGTCTTGTCTGCAGATATTTTCTCTTACTTTCACGTGCACGTGACGAGCTTCCTCAGTAATTTTACCCACAACACGCCACTGGGTGTCCCCATATAAAATTCTGCTTCAGGCCCCAAAAAGTTCCATTCCAACCATGTATATTGCTGTTAGAATTTAGGTGTGACAGCTTTTTTTGAAAGGATGAAGTTCACTTTTAACTTTATTAGACAGATGCTTCATCCATTTCAGCAATATCCATGCTTCTTTTCCAAACCTCTGATAGAAAGAAAATCTCTTGATGGTTCTGTAAAATAAGCCATGTGAGACTTAAAGCTGTATATGTGCACATAGCCACACACACACACACACACAGACCAAGAGACACATGCCGCAAAGCTGTGTCCATAGAAGACTAAGGATAAGTTTAAAACTGGAATCACTTATCCCTCAAAGAAATATGTAAAAACAAGAATGTTGTGAAAAATGTTCCAGTCAATTAAAAACAAAAAACAAAAAAAAGTTTCTTCATGTTGGCTGTAAGCAGTTAGAATCAAGCTCTCCATAGGAAGAGATGGAGTCACTACATCCCAAGCAGCCTGAGATTAGTTGTAATGATTTTTCTGTTAGTAATTTATTCCATTAAGCTTCCACTTCATTCATAAGTAAGAACTAATATTCAGTTTCATTATGAATAAATTAACGTGCAGATGAATTTGAAGCAGTGGTAGACTAGGAGAAAAAAAATTAGGCATGCATTTCGACCCAGACCGGTCCATATATGGTCGTGAACTCCACAAATCTTTGGGCTCCCATAAATGTGAATATCAACTGAGCAACCCCTTAAAACTACTATGCAGCAAGTTAGCATCAATCAGTGAGACTAGAAGCATTAAATACTTATTCAAAAACTGTAATTTGTTATTAAAGTAAAGATCTATACTACAGCACAGTGGTTAATATCAGAGCAGGATTCATCCCACTGTGTGAAAACAGAAAGAACAAACATAAGAAATGATGAAAACTGTTCCTGGACGAAGTGTGCTGCCTGATCTTTTCTTCTGCAGATGTTATCTCTGGTTATCTCATCTGGTTTAAGATGGGACTGAATGGAGTTTATGTGTTGATATTGTTTTTAACATAATGATGCAGCCAGGTCCAAAACTACTGGATTTTCTGACTGAGACAAACAGCTACATCAACATAACATATGGACAAAAATCAAAATAAATAAACCATCTTTAAGTGTTTCATTATCCACCAACACCTACACATTAGCTGCCTCTAACACATTTTGACCCAAAAGTGGTTGACTATTGGTCCAAAACCGATAACATATAAGCTAATAAAGAAAATCAGACACCTGTTGACTCACATGATGGTTAGAACATTTAGTTTAGGAAGGGATAACAGAACAAAATTTTCTATCCGTTGTTTAACCTGTGAACACAACCAGTTAACCAACTGTTCTGCTGGAAACTCTCACAACACCAAATCAGTAAATGTAATGGTAGCAATGAATGTAATAATAAAGCAGCTGTTTTATTTTTTCTTATCGTCACTTTTTTTGCCTTTCGCTCTACACCGCTATGATCATCCCCATTCTCTCCCCCCTTCAGTTTGCATCTGGTTTGTAATTGTTACATCCATGTTAAAACAAAATCGATCTGTATCAAGGTATATAATAATACATTTTGTTTCATACATGTAGTTCATTGCAGCTGTAACAGCTGTGTCATTAACAGATTCCTACTTCACTTAAGCACATCAAATAAGGTTTGACACTTTTAACTGTGTTGGTCTCAATGACCATATATTCATTTTGTGTTATTCTTTGTTAATTTTAGTGTTTAAGCGCCATCTGCTGACCAATAGTGGTAACTACAAGTAATGCAGAGTTAAGTTTCTATTTCC
>JAVQJG010048844.1:0-13217 GCA_036024015.1 Craterocephalus amniculus
CAATGCAACTTTGGGTATGTTTACCATGCAGTGCTCAGCCCAAAGCTGTAGGGGGAGCTCCAGAGCGAGAAAATAGGCGACAGACGAAGAAGAATGTTGTAAACAGAGACAACTTACGGTTTTCTTGAACAGGCTACGGGTAGTTAGCATGGCTTCAAAGGCATGTAGTAAAAGTAATTATCAAAGCAGTTTAAAAACAAAAACCGAATCGCAGAGTAAACATGCATATTTGTCCAAACGGATTTACGACTGGCCTTATAGCGGTAGTCTCGTGTATCGCAAGACTTCCAAACCAAAGCAAACGCGAGCGTCAATCGGCTAAACTGCAAGCACCGTTTCTGGTAGGGGGAGACCCGGTAGAGGAGGAAATGTCCGCTTTTTCATCAGAACAGGTCAGTCAAGCCAAATAATTACTTCCAAGCTGTTTTATGACTATGATGTTGCATAAAGACTTGCATAGAGCCTCTTTAACATGGTGGCCATTTTGAGAAGTGATCAGCATCTTGGATTTTGTGTTCCCAGTGGTAACTTAATTTTGAAATGAGTAAACTCTGAAGAGTATGTACAGTACACACCTTCATGCCTGCATCATTAACTGAACGATTCTTATGAAATTATCTGCTGTAGAAGCAACCCATACCTTTCTGTTGATAATTGCTTGCCTCCATTGTGTTAATTATGTGATAATGTCACATAGTTTGTGTGTCAAGGTTAAAAGAGAACTTAAAGGAGAACATGACATTTATTTATAAAAGGTCTACAGCACACACAAACAGTCTTTTCAATTCTATACTTTACTCTCACTCTCAGTTTATTAATATGTAAAGTCAAAAGCACATAGTTTTGCTTTACATATTACAAAATACATAAAGCTAGTATTCATCATAAACATTTGTTTTCTGAAGCCTCTCAAAGGAATTTTATTTACAGATTAAATCCAACACTAGATATGGCTTTGCCTCCACGTACCTTTTAATATTCATGGATCATTGCATTTTTATGAATGCTCTCCTACACAGAAAAGCAGGGTACACAACCATTGCCACCTCACAACTCTATCAAACTTTTAACTTAAAGATAAACTTACACATTGTAAATTTCCCCATGAGACTGGGCAAACATCTAACATATTTCCAGCCCTGTAATAATAATGTCAAATGATCTGTGCTTTCTATATCGCCTAAGCTGTAGAAATAATCAAGCTTTAAGGACCCTTGTACAAAAAGCCAGCTTTAGTCATCAGGGACTCCTGGACCTTGTGTCTATGCATCTTCTCGTCATATCTTTAGATGTAAAAAAACACAATCCGTTAGACTGTCTGCTTTTTCTTAACCCTTTAAAAAGCTTCTCTACAGTTTGGTATAGCAAAAATGTCAGCGCCTATAATGAATATTAGATATTTGCGGATGTTACTGTTTGTAATATCCACAAGTACAGTAAGCGTGTTGTCCCATAATTTTTTCACTTATTGACTACCGTTATTTTATTAACTGTTAGGTCGAGCATTTATTAAGACAATTTGAAAAAACATAATCATTGTACCAATAAAATTAACAAATACATGCTGAAAATAAAATCCCATCACTTTTTCTTAGTCCAAACATTAAAGGGTTAGACTAATTCAATATGTTAAATCTGGTCCATATGTAAGAAGGCTTAATCAGATTAACTACTCAGTGTATTAAACAAGTGTAAAAGAAGAAATGACAAAGCCTAACTTCCATGGCTTACAACTCTTCTCAGTTGTCATCTTCATTCTTCTGAAACAAGGAACACTTTCCCAAACAGTGTAGCATCTTATCTATTTACATTTTGTGGAGCTATCTATTTCTTTTAACCTGTGTAATATAATGTACTTCCACTTCCGTTTGCATGGGCCAGTTCTGTCTTCTTGCACAGCAGTAGATTGTATGTCCTTGCCAACATTTCAAAGTCATTTTTGCGGTTTGTTCAGGTGTTATTTTATTTCCCATGGCAACTTGGACAGACATAGCAGGAAGCCTCTTGTCATAGCAGTTTCTTAACGTCAGGTTAGTGTGTAAGAGCCCTAATATTTGAATAATAGCATGCCTTATTCAAAGTCAAAGAAATAAGAGAGATGGGTTTGCCTTTGCCTTTGTCTTGAAGGTAAGAGAATGATTCAGTCTAACAGGGGTGGGCGCTGTTAAAGAAGCTGTCTGTGAGTGACAGCCAGTTAGTTGGGAAAGTGGGAAGAGGAGGATGACCTTTTGGTGAGGAGAGGTGTCAGTTCCAGGAGGAAAAGGAAAGGGGACAATGTCTCCTATGCTTCAGTGACTACCACTCTCTGATACAAGAAAGCTGTCGGCCATCTTTCAAGAAGACTCTCTTTTACTCAATCTCCCTTTATCTATCCGCCTATCTACCCCCCACCGCAACCTTGCACTTTCTATGTATGTAAGATCTCCCAATCCCCTTTTATCGAGCTCCCTCCTCCTCTGTTATTTTGTCAGCTTCTGCTAAATCAGATAGATTGCAGGTGTGTTTCTTCAGTGGAGGAGGATTCACTGGTGCTGTATGCCCGCAACCTCTCAGCATGACACAGCACCTCTCCCAATTTACTGTACAGTAATTCATCCTGGGACCCCATACATGGTTAAAGCACACTTATGCATGCAAGCCTCATGCTTATTATCATATACCTGCATTAACTCTGAGGTGTGATTAACTACAAATGCCACCATCTGTGATCGCATAAAGTCAACTATAAACTGCCCAACTTCATCCACTGTCCATGTAATAACAGAGATATTACTCAAGCGGTCAAATTGTGGTTATTCTGAATTCTCAGCATTAGACTGGGTGTTTCCTGTCATGGACGACCATTCCTCTGAGATATCAGAAGAGCTGAATTAAGGATTGTTGGGAGGTCCCCACTATCGCCACCTTGGACAACACAAATCTCTCCCAGAAAATACAAAACTTGGTGAAGAGATGACACAGAGGGGTGTGAGTGTCGGGACAGATGATGGACACCCATCGTCTGAGCTGCTTTTAACTAAGAGCTAACCGTGCTCACCGATCTAGGTAGGCTCAAATTAAGGCACCCTGTTAATAGTCTAAATTACATAAGATTAAACAAGATTTAAATGGATGAGTTGGTTTTTTTTGTGTGTTTTTTTAGTTTTAGTTTGAACCAGGCTGTAAACATGTTTATTTCTGCTATGACTTTGGCATTTTGAAAATTTAAGTCTATGGGGATGGACTCCTTTTTGGAGCCATCCCCTAAAGGATGAGAGATGAAGTGCAGTTTTGGGCACTTCTTCATAGACTTCACATTTCTCTGCCAGAGGTTGCAGCTTGCACCATGCATCAGTCTCAAGGATTTCAAATCTTGCCAGCTGTGTTTTGGGCACCTGGGCACCCCCCCCCCCCCCCCCTCAAACTGGCAACTGCCGTAGGACCAACCTTCCCTGATGACTGCCTTGTCAGCTTTGCTTTGCTCAGTCCTTCTGAAAAAATGGTATTTAAAAAAATGACGTTGACCTATGCACAGCGTCAGGAGTGTAAATCTCATACCCAGTAGCCCACAGGAAATAATCCCCCTGGTTCTGAATTATGTGTCCCTAGGTACCTAAATGGATTTTCTTCAGAGCAATGTGAGCATGTACAAGCTGGATATCAGGCTATTTTGCTTGTTCATATTTTTTTTTCCATCTTTTCATTGATTTTGATATTACCTAGACTTCCATAATCCCATTTATACAATTAAAGTTATCTTCCCTCTTCTGGCAAAGCTGCATAGGATTGATTAATTGAGTCTCTATTGACAGGTCTCAATTAACTGGACAAAGAACTTTATTCTAACTGTACAAAATTCATTATAAGCCTTCTCTATATCAAAGATAATATACTGATGGATGATTGAGGTCTGGCCTTTTAAGAATAGTACACAGTCTGGCTGAGAATATCATGACATTTCCAAACCAAGCTTTTTCATTTTCAAAGTGTCTGTCTGTGAGAGCAGGGTTCTAAAAAATAAAAAAAAAACACTATAGTGGATTACAGTGACTGCCTTTGTCCTCACAAGCTCTAAAATGTCAACTGGGGCAGCACCAAGTGATCTAATCATATTTTACTGTGAAAATTGTGTAGGTATTGCTATATTGTAGCTTCTGCAAAATAAAGGTGTTAGACTGCATTAGGGTTAAGGTTCAGGCTGGAATTGCTTACATTTCATAAGGATTTAAAGGTTTGATATTCCCAAGACAGGTATACAGTTGGTTATTCAATGAAAAAAGGGAAAATAAAACAGCTCTCTGAAATAAGCTGAAACTGATAAACGCAATAATTAAAAAAAAGAAAATCATTACATGTTTATGAATTGTGGTTTAATAGAAATATTTCTTTTGAAAACAAGCAAAAATAGGAGAATCTAATATATAACACAAATTTGTTTGCAGCATGTGGCTCAATTGTGCCTATACTTATGCATGATTAATGTCTGCTATGATGAAACTCTGCATCTCTGCATCTCTATATTTATTGCTTATAATTGGAAATAAAATTGTTGCTGCTCTTAACTAAATGTGCATCATTCTTGAACATACACAGATGTTTGAAGCAAATGATAACAATCCATTTAACAAAAGCCTATACGAGATGTAAACATTAAGCCACATATTTCTCTGAAGACAGCTGAATGTTTTTGACACTATTTATTCCATACATTGAGGTGGCGGTGAAGGTGACCCCTGCAAAGCAAGAATCTCAGTCTAAACCACTTTCCCTGTAGCTCTTTGCTGCCACTGAGCCCATCAGAAATCCAGGCTCAATCCACTTTTCTAAATTGCTGCCATTGAATGGTACACCTTGACCTGACTTCCCTTCCAGCCAAAAATAAATAAAGGAGTTGTTGGTAAAAATGAAGCCTTTCAACTTGGTTGATGCCTGTGGAAAATTGAACGCATCGAACACTGCTTTTGCTGAATTGCTAGACATATACTTTTCTCCAGGTGATCCTCAGTAGACTTAACAGGGGGTTAGGGGTTATCGCCTCTTCCTATAGTCTGTCATTTACTGAACACATGCATGCATACATTTACCTAATGTTTATCTGTGCAGAGGGGAAAACACACAACAAAGCAGTTTGATTATGTAGTTTTAAGTTAAAGGTGAAGAGATGGGACACTGTTTAGCAATGAAATTAGCCTTGCTTGTCAGAGGTAGAGTCGCTTTTTACATGACCTGCAGGGTCTAGTTAAGGGTCATAAAAAAAGGTAAATGATTACTACTTTAAAATGAAAAATGGTTAGTTTCAAATTCAACTCAGCTTTTGAATTGTAATCTTTACAAAATGTAACTTGTCATTCCACAGAGCTGGAAACTGTAAAGAGGCGCACAAGATAGATAGCATTCCTGATACTAATACTGCAAATTGCTAAACAAGTCAAAGCTCACTGATTTCATTAAGGTTTTAAGTGAAAGGAGAGCATTACATTCAAAATGTGAAAGAATATATGTGGATTTTTTTGGTCGGTACAGATTCAGGAACTACTTTGTCCCAGAAATCAGCCATGAGGTTTTTTAAGCTGTTATTTAAAGGTTAGAATAACTGATGGCTGCAAAGCAAGAGAGCTGCAAGAGGTTTGCAGTGTTTCCCACCTCAGTATTTCTATATTGTAGTTGACAAGAAGGTTCAGCAGAGAAAGTGTTAGAAAACTTTCTGAGAGAACTGCTTACAGGTTTGTGGAGAGGCAAATCAAAGTCCCTTTGGATGGCAGCAGGCCCACAGAAAGGTTTATCAGATATTTAGGTGGCAATGCTGTGATACAACATCTGATTCCTGAAGAGTCGTGAGAAAATGTTCCTTTCTACACTCTTGTCACAAACATCAGAGAAGCAAGTCTATTTTACATCCAAGTAAAGACTTACAACACTCAAATAGATTTTTATGATAGAAGGTTGGACATTTTGGTGGAAAAGATTTTCAAGAAAGGTACACCACTTCAGCTGTTGGGGGGATTAGTCATGCTTTGGGTTTGTGTTGAAGGCATTGACACATGGAACATTTTACTTTTATAGGAAAGAATGGATCCAATGTAATATCAGAATATTTTAAAAGCAAATTCACACATTCTGTAAGAAGCTGCAGGGAAAAATAGAAAATATTTTATAGCAGAACAACAAACTTCTCTCAAGCAGGGAGACAATGCAATGATAGCAGCAGCCTTATTGACACTGATGTGTCAGTTCAATGATCAGTGATCCAGTAGCATCACAAGTATGAAAATATTGATCACACATTGATACAGTCATCATTTGCATGTTTAAGAAATAATAGGTGGCATGTTTCTTCTATTTGTTAAAACCCCAAATTCCTTATCCTAATTTGAGGAGGGAAACACCAATATCCAGACGTGTGATGTAACTGTCAACATGCAGACCGTTCTGCCTTGTGTGGCAGGGACAAAAGAGGGCCCAGGCAGGGTTTGAACCCCTAACCTCTTAAGTGAGTTATGCAATCTCACTATACAGCCAAAGGACACCCCCTTGGGGAAGTAGTTAGAGTGCGTTTATTGTTAGAACTTGTGACCCTGTCTATTATCAATACTAGCCACTGAGATAGAATTTTCTTTTATATTATGTTAGTTTGCACAGCCATTTGCCTGGACAATATTTATGTGAAGAAAATTTACCAACAGATGTCTACATCTCATAAAAGCTGAGAACTTTAGTGAAATAATCCTGTATTAGGTTTAGCCAAAATATATTTTTAAAAAAAAATAAAACGCTTATTGTCAATCCTGAAGAGAAAAAAATTGCATTAAACCATGGCCAGTGAGAGTTTAATGCCAATTTGGTGCCCTAGGCAAGATTTTAGGTGGCGTCCACTTGCATCGCAGTAAATTCCACTACTAGTGAACATATTACAAGAAAGTTAATAGCTTTGTCTTGAACATTCTTTTATTCAAATAAATTAATTGCATATTGAAAATTCGTTGAAAGAATTAAAGACATATGCAAAATATACAAAAAAACCTTATCAGTTATATGAGATAGCCAGTCAGCCGGGTCTACTGGAGCAACAGAAGATCCACTTGATGCTGCTGCATCTCTGTTATAGGTTGTGCTGCTGAGGTGGAGGTGACAGGAGGATTTTTAAGGGTGGGCCTGAGAAACCCCAGCAGTGCATCTGAAGACAGAAAAGGAGTATGTGACCGGCACTGCTAAGTGGCGTACATGGTTGTACATTACAATAGCATGGAACAAAGTGCATGGAGGCCAATATGAAAATAGTTCCTATATATTAGTGTATTTATCAAGTTTTATGGAAAAAAATGATCAGTTGTTATAAAACGGTATAGGCATAATAAATAACTCGGACTTGGGCATCATACTTTTTTAGTGCACTTCACTGCACATTGTGATGTTCTAGACTCTGTGTTGTGCAGTAAAACTGTATGCAAGGGTTGCTTGATCAGATGATAAAAGAATCATAACTACAAAAAAACATTAAACTTCCAGGGGACTCTAGGCACCAAAATCAAACTTTGGTTGAAACATGAACATGAACCAGTCTGCCCATTCTCCTCTAACCTCTAACATGAACAAGACATTTTTCCCCAATTGACGGAAGCTCAGTTATTATTTTGTTTTTTTTTTCTGAACATTGTCTGTAAACCCTAAATAATTTGTATGAAAATGTTTGGAATTTAAATATGATTTTCCACAAAGCATCCTGCACATGAAATTAAACCAGTAAGAATCTAATTAACAATGTGCTGTCTTGAGTGAAAGCTTGTTTGTGTAATATGTCAGTTATGAAAGTGATGTTTGCCAAAATCAAAGAAATGAAGCTACATCCCTGTTCTTAGCCAGTACCTTGATAGTTAAAGCAAATTTGATAGCGTATGAAAGATAAAGAAGTTCGCAGAATATTTCATCACCACTTAGCGTTATTCCTTCTTTAATTGAAGAACATAATCATCATTTTGACTTCAAAAGAAAATAAAGGAAAAGTAACCCAAAAGGAAATGTGTGTTTCTTGAGATTATTCAAACCTATAAGAAAAAAACTTTTCATTTAAATATTGTAGAGCTAAAATTGTGATGCCTTTAATTAATTTTCCTTCCACTGCCAAAGTGAACATTCAGATTAGTGGAGATTAATAGCTGCTTTATTTTTGAATCCTTACTTACTGGAGTCATGGACAAATGTGGCAACAGAAAGATGGTAAAAATGGTGGGATTTCTCTTTTAAGGGTGGTCTTTTGATCTCCACTGGAAGCTTTTTTAGAAGCTGGGAGGACAGCAGGCACACTGAGAGCCCAGCACATGTGGTAGAGTAAAATAGTTAGCCATTTTAAGACAGTTTTTGAAGAAAAATTCTTTGTAGTCTACTGGGAGTAGACTGCAAATGGGTCTTTCTAGGCTAGCATCAGAAATCATTGCACATTTTCTCAGTCTGTATTATTGCTCAAGTAGTATTGTTAAATATGGTTTCTATTTTTTTTTAAAAGATCAAAAACATTTTGGGCTGCAATGCAACAAATTATTATCTCAATAAACAAAGAGCTCAGAAAAACAAATAAAATCATATTTTTCCGAAATTTATTGCAAAATTAAATATATTGCACAATGTCAGTTGCTAAAATCAAGATTAAATTCATGAGCAAAGAACTATTAACCAACTAAGTGAAACATAGTTGTGTAAAATGCAAAAAATATTCACTTATTTAGTGGACTGAAATTATGTGATTTAATTAAATATTTCTGCCTACCGCCATAAAAAGGCCACTTATTGCATGTCTAATCATGTTGCATGGTATTAGTATACACATACAGGAACTTGTTTCAACCATAGCTGATGTTTACAGATAGACAACAAAGTAAAATCTCTAGTACATAACATATATTTTCATTTTGTTGAAGCATGAGTAAAACAAAGCAATGATAATCTAAATTCTGTGTGCATTATGTTTCAAACATGTGGCTGACACTGGGTACATAGGGTAAAGATACCTTCTAGGTTATGTGTTTATCTCAAATGAAAAACTAAATCAAATCTGAGTGCTTGTTATCCATTTTCCCATCATTATATGCAGCACAAAATTAGAAATTACAGTGCCCGTTAACGGATTACTAATGCATGGGAACTAGATGACTGACTAATTGCCATGTCTTTTCATCTAAACAGAGTCTGAATTTTTATTCAGAATAATTTAAACATAGTCATGATGCTTCACTCAATAGCTGGACCAAACAATTTTACAACCGACTGGAGATTAAAAACTCCTTTATTCAATAATAAAAAATCCCATGACTTTATTAAAAATGTAATCTTGGAATACTGGAATTTTAATGAATGCCCAGTGCCCGGGGCTAGAACGAGATGCATTTAAAGCTTATGGGAGGTTGCATAATCCAACACTTCTTTCATTAAAAAAGACAAGACAACATTCGGATACATGAGTTGGTGAAACAAATTACGGATCACGAAGTGAGGCGAGCATCCAAGCCAAACCCAGAGATCACATCACAGTTGAGCAAACTTAAACTGGAGTTCAATTAAATTCTGCAGACGAAAGTCAAATTTGCACTGTTTCAAAGCTGACAAAAGTAATATGAACATGGGGAGACAGCAGGCAGATTTTTTTAATACAGAGCTAAACAACAATATAATCAGAGGCTAACATCATTTGAGAATGAGAAAGTTGCCTTGTTGACAGATACTAGATAAATTAAATTAGATTAGGTTAATCAAATTTGAATGTTATTGTAAAACCTGCTACTCGTCTCAGGGTTCAGTAAATCACGAGGATATATTTTGAATTGTATCTGAATTGCACAAAAAACCAAAGGCACTCTCCTTTAAAAAAAATAACTTACTAGAAATGCCTTTAATTATTTGGCACATTCATGGGTCACTATGAATGAAAACATTTTAGTTTATTATAGGACATTGGCTTTTTTGTGCAAATCAGTCTACCCTACCCCATCCAAAGAGCACCTCACACAAACTTTATGCACCATGTCCCATGCTAGCAAATTGGCATTAAATCACTGGCAGTTTTGAAACATGCTCTGTGCTGGATTCAGCAAAGAAAGACACCAGCGGAGGAAGAGAGGAAACAAATGAGAGCCAGATAAAGAAGGGATAAGAGTCAAAATAAAATAATTTTTACTGGCTGGAGAGAGCTTACATTACAGGTAGGATGGATGCTGAATTAGCCATTAATAGGGGATGTGTCAGCCTGAAAAGTTCAGCAGTCGCTTCTTAAAATTCCACATTTTCCCACCTTTACCTCCCTTAAAGCAGACATGGTCACACCGTGAAAAAGATCCCTCATCTTCCTCTCTCTTACTCTTTTTAGATTACAATGACACATCTTTGCATCCTCACTCAGTCTTCTTCTGAGGATAGTCTCACATGCTCATGGCAGATGACCTGTCGTCTTCACACAGTGTGTTTACCATAAACTTATTTGAAGACATGTAATACTGTAGGCTGTTAGAATTCACATGGTACACTGTGCTTTTTATACATGGTAGGGTTAATGTGAGACGGGATGCATTAAGAGTATGCTGTTCTGCACAGAGAGGACTTCTGTGATTTTTGCCAAACAAATCCAGAAAAAGCATACAGAATATGGAATTTTAATATCACAATAAATGTTCCTGAGTACTGACTGAAAACTATTCAAGTGATCTAAAAAAAGATGAGTCAACTCAATTGTATTCTACTTTAAAATAAATCTTGCAGCTATCCATTAAACCTAAACATAATCGGGAATCTAATCTGGAATTCCAATGAAAAATACAGATGGTCTTAAAGGTGTATAATCAACAGGTTCTCTTCCTTTATTATTTTCTTCCCTGGTCTCATCCACTTTTGGTGATCCTGTTAGAACCATATAATCTGCTTCAGCATGACACCTATCCTGGATCCAGCCTACTTGGCTTATGGATTACTGCCCTTTATTGAAGAGTACAAAAGAACAAGGACAGGCTTTAGTCACTATTGGGAAAATATAAGGGAACATGCCTTGCTGCTGTAGATGAGACACTCAACAGGCTACAACCAGGACACAGAGACTAAGCATCTCATGTAAAGCCTGCTAGTGCTTTGTAGTTGCTTGAGTACAGGATTGAGGAGGGACCACATGCTGCATACTGAATTAGCTGAGTTATGCCATCGAGCTTGAAAGCAACAAAGTATGGGCTCAACCTTTGAATAAGGATGGTCGTAATAAAGAGAACAGACACATTTTATTTGCAGAGGCTTTTTGATTCACCCAGAAACTAGCCATGACTTTAGAAATGCAAATAACTAAAAACATATCAATCTCTACAGATCCATGAACTTATTCATCTCAAGACTACATAGAATTATCAAAAAGTATTTTTGCATAATACATTCATTCATTTATTTAACTGTGATTTATGTCCAAAGTTGATAATTTCTAAAATAAATCTATGAAGACAGAATCAACTTCTTTAGAATAGATCAAACCGCACGGCCTCAAACTAATAGTAATAGCCTAATACAGTACATACACTCAATACCTACTTTGTTTTGCCCATACGAATACCGGGTCAAACCCCCTTTTTCCTATAAGTATAGATCCAAATATTCTTCATAAATTTTGCTCAATATTGATGTGATTGGATCACAGTTGATGCAGATTTACTGGCTGCAAATCCAAAAATCTCCTGTTCCACCAAATCCCTTAAGGGACTATACACGATTTCACGTCCGGCTAGCTTAGTTAGCGATAGCGGCTATTTTTTTTAGCTTTTGTGTGACGCTTTTTCTTGGCTTAGGGGTTAAACTTTCATAATTTGACTCCGGATCACTAGGGGAACGCTATTACTGGCTGATCGGAGTCTGGACGTTCCAAAAATTAACCCGACAGAGAAAGAGCGTCACGCCAATGCTAAAAAACTAGCCGCTTTCGCTAACTAAAATGCCCTGGGCTCGTACATATGCGCAATCAATGAGTCATTAATTGTAATGAAATTACCCCTTTTACTACATACAATACCACGTAGAAAACCATTTTTCTTAGAAAGATTAAAATAATATCAGGTATAGTTCCTTTAAGCTCCTTTAAGTCATAGCTAAAATTCTTAAAATACTGTTTTTTTAAATATTTCTTTTTTTCTTCTGATAACTACTGAATCGTGGGAAATAGATTTCAGCAGGATGAAGCAACACACCATCTGAGAGGAGCTGAAGGGTGGGGCAATGACTATTTCCTGGAACAGATTTCTTCATGTGCAGGCATCAGGTTGAGCTTCATGGTGGACTGTCTAAGAAACGGTACGTTTGGATTTTATGATTCTTTACTTTCTCTTCAAATTTTTTTTACAGTCTAAAGTTGATATAAGTTCAAGATTTACTTTACTAAAAAGTTTGACATTTTATAACATAGCAAACTAAGCAAGGAAGGAAAGACTGAATAAATAATAAAACAATGAAACAATTAATGAAAAAGGTTACTTATGCGGGAGAAGTCATGAATAGCTCAAAAAGCTACTTACATGTTTAAGTAAAAAAAAAATCTTATTGATGATTGACTCTGAAAGTGTTTTACAAGCTGTGTCTGGAGAATATCTATTGAATGTTTCCTCTCACTTCCCCTTTTTCTCTGTGTCAAGAGTTAAGCTTTTTAATGATTCAGTTTTCAGCTAAATGCTGTCAGCTTGATTCAGTAAAAACAGGAGAAATCTGCCGCTCTGCTCTTAAATGATTGACCAGTTTATGTACCAGTTTATATATATATATATATATTCATATACAGTACAGACTGTACTGTTTATACAGTATAGTATTTTCATGACTATGAAAATTGTTAACACGTGTGGAATTATATATATATATATATATATATATATATACATATATGTATATGTATAAAATTTTAATTTATGTTTTTAAATAAAAAGTAATGTTTGACAGAGAAATGCTCCAAACGGGTCACTAAAGCTGGCATTTTGCGTGCTTTACTCCCTCCACCCTGCCTCCCTCAATGCAAACACGCTGAAGCGGCTGCCTGCGACACCGGCTACAGCTTAGTCCCAATTTCCCCTGGACCTTTGTGTCTGGTGATCTAATGTTCGGCAGATTTTTGCCAACAAACGGTTGCCTTAACATGTATTGATACGGAGTCCTGCACAGGTCCAATTTTACAACACCCCCTCCCTGGAGTAGTGCTCCCTGGAGAAGTGAGTATACTCTTGATTTTTTGCCCATTA
>JAVQJG010048892.1:0-13459 GCA_036024015.1 Craterocephalus amniculus
CACACCTCTCGGTCTAACAGCGGGCCTTAAGAAGCCTACCATACTTGATCACATGTTTGATAACTGTGCCTTGGAGAGTATATGAAGAGTCCTCCATTATCTTCATCAGCTTGTGCACCATTCTTTTCTTACAATCAGCTCCAGCGGCTCCAGAGTTACTTCCAGCAAAGATTTAGCTTTTTTGATCATTTTATTGATAATGTTCAAGTCCGTGATTGTGATGCTGCGGCCCCAGCAGATGTTGCAAAGCTGAATGCACTTTTATTGCATATTATTGTGATATGCAAACCTAGAATAAGATATCCTTCATTGATCCCCGGGGGCAAATCCACTACAAATCAATAAAAACACAAACAACTACTCCAATGTTGAATTTCCCTTTGGGGATAAATAAAATATTTCCATTTCATTTGATTAGTTTTGCCACATGAATCTCTTTTTATCTATTAAAAGTACAACGGTTGACCAAACGTCTATGAATAAACCCAAATAAAAATCAGAATAAATAGTTCACGTGGGTGAAAAAACAAGGGTATTCAAAATGATTAACTGAATTAAAAAAACTAGGAGGAACAAATGGGCCTACTGCAGAGACCACTGATTCAGTCGCCCCCTAGAGGCACGGACCAGTGGTTACGCCGTGGTCCCGGCAGGACCAGTTGCCCCCTAGAGGCACGGACCAGTCATTACGCCGTGGTCCCGGCAGGACCAGTGGTCCTGACCAGCTTGAAACGCCTCTTTCAGTAGCACTGACCACTGTACACCGTGGTCCGCTGCACGGACTTTTGTTTTAAGTATAATCTTTGTGTGTTTATTACCGAGATGAGCACTAAGCATCATGACAATAATAATACACAAGTGGGAAATAGTGAAGAATTGAGCAGTGTTGGTAACAGCTTAAAAGTATGATGTTTAACTTTTACTTTAGATAAATGATATCAAAGTACCTGTGGAGTAATAAGCAGTCCGCAGGGTACGCGGAGCATTTATTTATTTAGTGAATTTCCCCTCGGGAATGAATAAACAATATCTTACCTTATTTTGGTTTTCACACCACAGTAATATGGTTGCACACATTAATTTTGCCACATTAATCTCAATTTATTTATTTATTAAAAGTACGTGTGACAAAACTTATGTAAGAAAAGCCAAATTAAAATCTGAATAAAAAGCAAACCATGGTGGAAAAACAAGGGTATTCGAAATATTAAACTTAATTAAGAAAAAAACTAGAAAGGCAAATGTGCTTGTGGACCAATAAGACAGACTGATAAATCGCAATGACCACTCATTACACCATGGTCTGTGGCAGGACCAGTGAACGGACCAGTGGTTACAGCGTGGTCCATGGCAGGACCAGTGGACAGACCACTGTTTCA
Source organism: Craterocephalus amniculus (assembly GCA_036024015.1). Taxonomy (NCBI): domain Eukaryota; kingdom Metazoa; phylum Chordata; class Actinopteri; order Atheriniformes; family Atherinidae; genus Craterocephalus; species Craterocephalus amniculus. The sequence continues at coordinate 1,380 of JAVQJG010048892.1, forward strand.
GTCGCCCCCTCGAGGCACGGACCACTCATTACATCGTGGTCCGCAGCAGGGACCAGTGGTCCGGACCAGACCACCATTTTCGCTACAACCACTGCTGAAAAAATGGTTTCTTTTTTCACTTTGAACTGTATTTTTCAAAAATTAGATGAGTAACATCAATGACTTCTTGTAATGGTGCTCAGTTATTCATGTTTCTGTCAATGTCCTTTTATTCTGACACAGCTGAGTTTGTGGACTGCACCCTACCAATAGGCGATTCTGTCATTGAGTCCTATGTGAAGTGGACATCGGATTGGATTATTGAAGTCTGAAGAAACATTGGCAACTTAATCTTTCCTTCATTTAAAAAAATGGGCCTCCATATCATGTGGAAGAACCATAGACAGCCACAACAGCCTGTTACTTCACCACTAGCTTGGTCACACACTGCTGAGAGATGCCTTCCCATTCTTTAACCAGCATCTTTCACGAGTCAGACCATGTTTTTCTGTTAGTCACTCTGGTACAAACAGCAGCCCAAGCTCATCACCCTCCTCCCTCACCTCCTGTTAATCGGAGATAAAACTTGGTTCAACCCAAACTTCCTAAAGCTAAACAGTAATGCAACAAAAAGTCTTCCCTTCGGAACATAATCCATATTATCCAAAGTGGAGTTTCCTCCTGACAAATAACATCTCCTCGGTCTCCCCTTCCCCTCAGGTTAAGAGTCTGGGTATCATCCTCAAAAGTACATTGTCATTTCCTTCTCACTTCAATAACATTATCCACTCTGCATCTTTGCACCTATGAAAGGTCAATCAACTCCAACCTCCCCTCAGCCCACAGACTGTCGGCTACTATGCTTTGTATACAGTCTTGCTAGTCTTGATTAGTCTAGCTCTCTAGTCTTTGACCTTTCTGAAAAGTCCCTCCAGAAGCTGCAACTGGTTCAGAACATAACTGATTGTATCGTCATTAAAGTCCTCTCCCATCACCATATCATCCACATCCTACAGCAACTCCCCTGACTCCTGGTGCTACAACAAACAGTGGTTGAAAAAAACAAACTTACCCTTTAAGTGCTTAAGCCAGCATGACATGAATTTGAAATGCTAACAGTCTGTCTGATGAAGACAGAAGACATTACTTTTTGGACAGTACATTTTATCTATATGACAAGCAGAAACCACCAGCATCCAATGATGAGGACAAACATAATTTGTTAATCTTCATTAAAAAATGCGGGGGGCCTGTCCATAACATCAATGCCTTCGTGTTGCAGAAACTGCTGACACACTCCAGCCCCATGAGGTCTAGCATTGTCCTGCATTATGAGGAACCCAGGGCCAAACGCACCAGCACATGGTCTCACAGGGGGTCTGAGGATCTCATCTCGGCACCTAATGATGGAGGGCTGTGCGGCCTTACAAAGAAATGCAATCCCACACCATTACTGAGCTACTACTTACTGAAATTCATGCATGAAATACTACACATTTTATTTAGCGCTGTATTTAACACTTTGCAAAATTAGTCCAGCACGGTGTTGTACAAGTTGATAAAAATTATATTATTAACATAAATTAACATGATATAGGGTCATACTCACGTCTTTAGCCACGAGGCCCTCCAGAGCCTCAAACTGACACAGCGACAACAGCCTGGAGACATGAGAGAAGGCCTGCGAGAATCAACACAAAGCTGAGTTTTACTTGTTAGCTACATAAAAACATATTCAGTAGCTCCTGAGAGGTTGTTTTACGTTTATCACAATTTCTATCCACACTTTCACAAACCTGCTTCGCCCCCTCCGTGAACTCCTCAATGCTGAACTCTTTGTCAAAGTAAGTCCTGATCAGAAAGTAGTAGATCCTGGTTCGGAACCAAATGAAAGGGTTCGGAATCCCGACCACCACCACCTTCTGCTTGGGTGTTTGGCCTCCCCGCTGTGAGCTGTAGGGACGCGCCGCAACCACCACCGCAGCAGCGGCCGAAGAGCGATGTAGCCGCGTCCTACTGGAGCGGTTCAGCATAATATTCTCACTGAAAAACAGACGAGAGGCTCTAAATGGTGACGGCAGCTTGTAACAACCTCTGAAAACGGGCAGCGCCATCTTTTTCCTTTTCCTGACGCTTTCTTGTCCGTGTTCATGTAACTTCCGGTAAGAAACAATAAGTATACTAAAAATATGCCTTCTGAAAACATAAAGCTTGTGATGCAGTTTTTTTAAAAATATTTTTTTATTGGATATTAGTTGATTTATTAATCTAAACGGCGTCATTCCCTTTCGTTCACAGTCACACTCTTTCTTTTGTTTGTTTGTTGTTCACATGCTTATGTTTGTTTCTATTGGGAACACTAATAATGTAACACGTCAGAGTTCAACGCTGTTTATGTGAACAGTGAAAGGCGCTTATTAAATCAAGTTTAATGGAGCTCCATGATAAAATACCTGTTTCAGTATTTAGTGAAGTGAGCAGAGATGTGTTCCTAAAGGAAATTTATCCAGAGGTGAGATAAACTGCTCATTTACAGCGATCTTTCATGTTAATCGTGACAGTAAAATAATGTGTTCATTACACATCAACCTGCTGCAGCTTTAATTGACATTTGACAAGTTGTCCATCTTGCATTCTTAGTGCTGCATAACAAACTACATTAAAAAAAAACCATCATTTAAAGTTATATTTCTTATGTATATATAGTTGAAACAGACAATAAAGGTCCATACCTTGGCATGTGATGTATCACACTTTTCAATATAATAAAGGCTAAATCACTGTTGGAAAGTGAAATATGCTACTAAAAAACATAAATAACAGTTATAGTCCAACTGTAAGCAAGGTTTAATGTCATGACTGCTGGTGCTGCGCATCTAAGCAGCTCTGGACCTTATTTTCTTGTGAAAGCACCAAATGTTTCAGTAATAATGTTAAAACAGCCCTATTTCAAGGTTATACATTTTTATAAGGGATTGAATCAGACTCAAACGTAACAAAAGCAAGGGTTATAATAATCAGAATGGCATATTCATAATTTAAGTTGAGAAATCCACCCTATCAGATTTTTAAAATTAATTTCAAAATAATGGTAGATAATGTGGCAAAATTATAATTTGGATCTGGTGCTTTCTGTTTTTTGGATAGCATTAACACAGTAACATCTTCACAATCTTAAAATTACTAGGAATCCTTAGCAAATATGTCACAATGTATTACTGGGAATTACTGTGAAACTGCTGATTCAAAGTTTAAATGTTTTTATTTTTTAAATGATTTGCGGTATTAGCTAATGAATCTCATTTGTACCTGAATGAATCCTAACATGCTGGCTTCATTCAAGATAACTGCTGCTCATATAAGATAAAATTATGTTAGTTCAAATGGGGCTCGTCTCATCTTGCAGAAGTGAGAAAGAAACTCCTGGTCCTCACTTCATCTTTTTTGATGTCCAGATTTCACGTAGGGAAATGTCTGCACTGTATAACTTGGTTCAACCACAACCAATGCAGGTATGGATTAAATCATTTTGCACAGTTTAAGAGGGGTGATAGGGCCCTCAAAGAACATCCATCATTATTGTTAATTTCACTTTCATTCAGCCAGATAAATTTTCATCAGGGACTTGGAGGGGGCATGGGAGTTTGCCCCACCAGTCTATATGTGCTTTGTGGTCTTGACTGTGTTTGACTGTGTAGCTTCGGGACTCCAGGAGTATGGCATGCTGGACCCCCTTATACGAGCTGTTCGGTCCCTACGACTGGTGCCAGAGTTTGGTCAGCATTGGTTGCAGAAGTCTGATTCATTTCTCTTGTGGGTTGGACTCTGTCACAGATTCTGTTCATATGGCTAGAAAGGGGGGATCCGGTTCGGTTTCCTCAGGTTCAGGTCTCTAATTTTTGCAGATGATATGATTTTGCTGGCTTTAGCATGACATCACCCATGGTCCTCAATTATTTGTCCCCTATGACTCGGAAGTGGGGTCCTGCTCAGAATGCACCTGAGCTCAGTTTTGAGTTTCCCAGAAAAAGCTGTGGCTGTGGAAGTATATGTGAATTTTTGCCAGAAAGTGCGTAATGTTGGGAGGAGACTATGCAAATAAATCAGGTTTGCACCCGCAGTGTGATCTATGAAGCCTGAAACTAGTTTGCGATGGTTATCTTTGCGCATACAACTAGCACGTCTGAAAAGCAGGTACAAACTGGCACAACAGTAATAATTTGAAGGAGGCGCAGACACCATGAAAGGCGACTGAGATAATGCATTTTTTCTATAGAATTATTATATTTGAAATGGCAGAGGAGAGGATTGTGGAGCCGATCCAGCGTTGCAATATTAGAATAACTGGATGAGTTTAAAGGATGATATATGTGCAGCTCATGTGCAACTTGTCCCTCCTTCAGAAAGAGAGCATGTTTATAGGAACCAGAAGCCACACATTCTATGAATGTACAAGTTATGTGCAACACCAAGGGAACCATTACAAATGTAGTCCGGTCCATACACAATTCTTTCATTCTGAGGAACAGTGTCATTTTCTCACAGCTGAGAGATGGTGGATATGGAGAGGCTGCTTTTGGGTAAGTGTAGATATTATGATTTGCCCTCGTACTTTGCTCACATGGACATATGTGATAACGGCGTGTTACCCCTGCAGCCCTTCCTCATGACACCTGTGCACAACCCCGCAACTGCAGGGGAATGGCGTTATAATGCGTGTTATGATCACGTGCGCACGAGAAACATGGTGCAGCGCAGCTAAAAGCCGATTTCAGGACTGCAGAGGGAGGGTTCCCCGCTGGTCTTATTAGCCAACTTTTTATTAGGAGCATTTTTGTCTTCAACGATCGATTAATCGATCATTAAGATTTTAATCAATTATCTTATCTTTTAATTGATTAATCGAATGCATCTGTAGACTGGTGCTGATGTTGTATGTAAGTGCATATTTTCCAGTGTAACCACTGAGTTAAGCCGATTTAACTGCCACAAGTCGTTTATATTGTAATAAAAATCTAAATAAGGAAACAAACTAGTTTTTTTCTACTTTCATTTCATTTTAATATAGCCTATGAATATTTCATTTTAATCTAGAAATACTAATGATTCATCGATAATCGATCGTTAATTCTCCTGTTAATCGATTAAGACAGTTTAATCGAATCAAATTTTTGTCTCCTCTACAAATATTTCAACCTAAATTGGATTCATTTTGCATTTGCGGTTTCCTTACTCTCTGGCTCCTTCCATGACAGAGCAAACAGCGCAGCTAAATCCTCATTTAAATACTGCTGTTTGCTCACGCAAATTATAACAGGTGTAATCTTAGTTAATCACATGCAGAGCATAGAAACATAAGTGAAGCAAAATAATAGCAGCTCATTTGAAATAGCACCCCAATTTGCACTCGTCGTAAATATGCCCCAAAGTGTATTTTTTTTTTATATTTATGTTCCACTTAACCTTCATGTCTTGAATAAATATTTTTCTAAACCTCATTATTGTTCACAATAACTAAAATTACCAACAACAATATGAATTGCTGTAAAAATCTGGGGGGCAACTAAATTTTTGGTTGGTGCACTCAAATTAAAGTTTGGTACACAAGTAATTTACTCTGGAGCCTTGTTTCTCCCTTCTTTTTCCATATGAATGGAAAGTGTTTTTGTAGAATAAAGTAGTCATCTGGGGGATATTTTACTCCTTTATGATACAGATTATGAGCATTTTTATTTGATGTCAGAAAGGTGGTAGGTTGGGATTGGAGTAAAATCTTGGAGGTTACCGGTGTCTAAGCTATATGGTGATCTGTTGTTTTTCCAGCGCAGACCAGCTGTGCTGAGAGGAGTCAATCTGGGACCATGCCTGGAAAAGTGGACGGTGGAACATCTGAGTGAAAAAGGAGGTGGCAGGGAGGTGAAGATCCACGTATCTGTAGTGCCACAGCTGGATTTCCTTCACAAAAACTTTGTATACAAGTGAGTTTTCACACAAACACACAAATATGTTTCTCCCTATAAGGGCATTCATTGATAGAAAGCATTACTCTGCACATTAGGTCTAATCTGAACCCTCATACTGCAGATTTATCATCTTCTCTTTGATTCATCTTCACAGAACTTTGCCATTTAATGAATTTGTAAAAAGAGCATCTGAAACAAAACATTCAGACTACTTCCTGTCCGAGGTAAGCAGCAATTAAACGAAAACAGTGAAAATTAAATATATGTTCCATTCTTTTATGACACAAGCTCCTGGGTGTGATTTTAGGATGAGAGCTACTATCTCCGATCACTGGGAGAGGATGTCCGCAAGGTACAAGAAGATGAAAACTATCAAAGATGCAGTTTATTGATATATCTTTTATGTAGGAAATGTGGTCATGTCTGGATTGTTTTTCTGCCTTTATGCTTTGATTGCACCTTTTCCATTTTCTATACTGAACTGTGATCTTATATTTCGATCAAGTGTCTTTCTCTTGGATATTGTTTATCATTTGGCTGAATATGGTGAAGGACTCTCTTTTTTTTGCAAGTTTTTGCATTTCCAGTGATGAGTACCAAACTGCAGCTGTTGGTGCAGAGTATTTACTCCTCATAGAGGTGTCTAAGTAGGGGAAGGAGCCCATTATCAGGCTGCTTATTCTTTATGTTGCTGGTCTGGTATTGATTTGGCTGCGGTCAGTCTCTGTTTCATTTACTTTAAGAGCCATTTAGAATATATGATGTTGCAGATTCCAGAAATAACAGGGACTTCTTAAAAACTGCTTTTGTTGGATAAAGTTGTATTTAATTTTGTATTCGTGATAAATTCAAACTGATCATGTAGTGACAAATGGCTTAAATTAATTAAAGTTGAGCCAGTATCCAAATGTTTAAATAATTATCATGATGTCCTTCGTCTGACTACAGAGATTCTGGACTGATCATTTGTTTTCCCATTCAGGAACCTGCTGACCTGAACAATCAGTTCCCAGACTTGGCAGAGGAGTTTCACATTCCCCAGTTCTTTGAACCGGATCAGTTCTTCTCCAGTGTTTTCCGTATTAGCTCATGCGGTCTGCAGCTGTGGACGCATTACGATGTATGTGCAAGAATTAGTGGTTTGACCCTCAGTAACTGCTAGGTACAATTTGTGTGTGTGTATATATAAGGGGTAATTTCTGCAGGTAATGGACAACCTGCTGGCTCAAGTGACGGGGAGGAAGAGAGTGGTTCTCTACAGCCCACAAGATGCCTTACACCTCTACCTATCTGGTAAGTTGCTATGGAAACATTCAATTTGCTCAGTTTGCATACCTGAAGTATAGTTTTATATAGATGCATCTGGGTTGGAAGCTTAACTGTGAATCCATCAGGTGATAAATCTGAGGTCTTGGATATCGACGCCCCTGATCTGAAATGCTTTCCCGAGTTTGTGAAGGCAAAGAGATACGAGTGTGTTCTGGAGCCTGGAGATCTGCTTTTCATCCCGGGTAAGGAGAGCCATCTGTGTTGTGATGTGTTGTTTCGGCTTTGGAAACACCATTAAAAAAAACAAAACTGGGTGTGATTCTTGAATACTTCCTTGATCCAGTTCTCCTGTTTTCCCCCAGCTTTGTGGTTCCACAACACTCTTGCCCTGCAGTTTGGAGTGGGGGTTAATGCCTTCTGGCGCCATCTTCCTGCAGACAGCTACGACAAAAAGGACCCGTATGGTAACAAAGACCCGGTGGCTGCTTCTCGAGCTTTACAGACTCTGGAGAAGGCTCTGAACATGCTGGATGAACTTCCAGCAGAATACAAGGACTTCTACGGTCGGCGGATGATTCACCGCATCCAGAAACGGACATGCTGTGATGATCTGTCAGGAGAAAATAAAGACACAGGCAATATTCCTTAACAGGTCATTCACCAAACCGCGAAGAGAGTGCTGAGGAAGCTTGATAATCAATAAATGAGTCATGGCTGTGTGTTGCAGAGAGATGACATGATACCATTATGTTCAGTGGAATTGATCATTTTTTATAACTGTGGAAGAACAACACCAACTTAAAGAAGTTTGGGCACTCTGCAAAATAAAAACAGAATGCAATGATTTAAAAATCTAATCAACGCTTTCGTTATTCCAAGTAAAACAAAAACAACATATGTGAGAGATTTTACCATTTCATGAACAGAATGAGTTCATTTTGAATCTGATGACAGCAACACATCTGTAAAAGATGGTTCCAGTGGGATGTTTCGTATTGGTAGCATCGCCTCTTTAAATCTGTAAACATCTGGGAAGTGAGTGGAACAGTTGCAGAAGTCTTAGGAGAGGAATGTCATCCCACTCTGGTTTGGTCTGGTCCTAGTACTGATCCAGGCTTCTTGCTGTTAAACAGTCCTGGATCTCTGTTGCTGGATTTTGGTTTCATGGTGCTCCAAAAACTTAAGAGGTGATCAGAGAGGACCTGCAGTATCCCAACATAGCCTTTAATTACCCTACATTTCTCTAGTCCTACTCCGGAGAACCCCTAAAAGCCCAGAGGGAAATGGAAACTATTTGGTTTTGTCAATTGGGTTCAGATCTGGGTCCTCATGTTTCAACCATTTGTAGAAAATCTTCCTAAACTTATCCTACAAATAAAATTTAGGATGTGTCCAAGTATAGAACAATGCAGATTTATCAACCATGCGGAGGCCATCGTACGCATAGTAATAAATAATAAGCTGTTGATAAAGCCCACATGATCACGCCCAGCATGGTTATTTGGATCAGAAACGCCCTCATTTAACCATATATTAACAATTTGCAGCTGAGTTGCAAAACCATTTGACTGTGTGTACCACACCACCTTGCTAGGCAAGCTTAGCAGCCTTTAGCGTGCAGTGTCAATGTGGAAAACATTTCCTGCTATTGTTAGCACTTGTGTAGCAGAGGGTTGTCAAACAGAAAGAGAAAAACCTCAGAACTTTAAGTGTTTATCTCAACACATGAGCAGAATAACATGGTCAACAATTCCAACAGTCAATGTGTAGCCAGAGGAAGAAGAGCAAAATCAATGTTTTAATTTAAAACAGAACAAAGTGCCAAGAATTAAAAAATATGGCAACACTTATATGGCAAAACAGATTTGACAATTTACTATTGACAAGAAGTAAAATGTGTTGAATGCAACCGTCTGTAATAGCATAGGCCAATTTCTCTGACAAAATGAGGAAGTATAGTAGGTGGGTGGTTAAATTGCTAAACCCACATTTATCTTTATTAATGCCAGTTGCTAGGCTACAAATACACCATCCTAACTCGTTCGTTTCGATCTCTGCATTATTTTAAAGTTTCTCAGTTGCTACAGCGGAGGAAATGAAATGCTAATGGCTTTCAATGCAAAATCATTCAGCTCCTCTGATCGCCCCCTGTAGGAAGACCATAATCTGGTTCTTCTGACTTTGTTCAGCAGCAAACGGTCATCACACTAACTATTTAAACTTGGTCTAATAACACTGATGATCCTCTGAAAGGTTGCCTTGAGGCCACCGACATCAGTACCATGATATGAGTGTATGAAAGTTTATAGTTTCAGTGTGGAAAGCATTCTCTAAACAAGAACAGTGAGGTGTTGCCTGATAAGAAACACTGGATCACCAGTGACCTGAAAAAACTGCTAAACATAGAAAAGAAAGCCTTCAGGGAGGGACAGAGGGAATTGTTGAAGAAAATATAACTCACAACAAAGTCCACAAAGACTACTTGAAAAATTTAGAAAGTCAGCTCCATGCAGAAGAACAACAAGATCACTGGCTCCTGATTGATAGAACTCTGGACAGAGATAATGAAATGAACATGTTCATAAATAAGTTCAGTTCACCCAGATATTTAGTTTATACTATTGCTATCTGAATATGTGCTGTATTATTTTCTATATAATGTGTAGTGTATGTGGTGGATAGAGGCAATGGTTTCAGAGCAGCTTCTGCCCAGCAGCAAGTAGTGTGGTGACAAGTTTTCAAGCTGAGTTGAAATATTATGTGCTCCTTTAAATTCTGACAGAATGACCCCAGCCACTACCCCCAATTCCACACACACCTACCTTTCTTTTTGTGCCATACTTTGGGTTATGCTAAGAAGTTACACAGCCCATTTTTGTACTTCTGCAAGTTTTCTTCATTCATTTTCTGTAGCCACTTAATCAAATTTAAGGACAGGGACGCTGTAGCCTATCCCAGAAATCAGCAGGTAAGAGGCAGGGTACACCCTGGAGAGGTCACAAAACCTTTGCAGCTTTTGCAAAATGATTATTTATATTATTTATCATAATGTGGAATTTTCCATTTTTGTTATTGGTGGTCTCTATTTATTTTTATATTAATGAGCCACACTAGAAAATGTCTCTGTATAATTACCTAAACAATTAGAGTCTTACGGACTGTAGATGAAAATTAATTCAGAGAGCCTCTTCTATAAACTGAATAAATTAAAGGTTCTGCTGCTGCACTGGTCATGGACATAGCTGGGGTGGTGTGGGTAGCACAAGGTGGTCATGTGATACGGTCTCCCAGGCCAGGTGCAAAAGAGGACCAGATATGTCACTGACGATCTCATCTACCTGGGCAACAAACTGTTTCCTTCGAGGAAATGACAAAGAAACGCAAAAACTCTTACCATCAAACTGAAAAACACCACAAACAATTTCCCTCTTTGTCTGTTGGACACTGACCATATTTGTAAGGTTTATCATGTATAAATAGGGTGTTAACAGTGATCTGGATATTTTTAACTTTTGCACCCTTTTCTGATGCTAAGAGCTACAATAAATGTGTATATGCATGATAATGGCAAGATCCTCTTGAATGTGCAGGTCGAACACATGAGGGCAGCATTGGATATGTTCAAGACTTACTGAAATCCAGGCCTTTCCCTATCATCTTGTCTTACTGATGGTTTGTAATGACTACTTCGAGTGTTGTTTCCCAAGAATCTGTTGGTTGATCCTACTACAAACCCCACCTCTACAGCCATCTTTCACAAAACTTTTACTGATCCACATTTGGATAAGTTTCTTCTCCTTCTCTAAAGAACAACTCTGCCTTAAACACAGTGTGACCTCTAACATTACTATTCTGTCCTGATATCATGTTCAAATATCACACTGATCTGTAGTAAACTACAACATGATAATTCATTTTGACTTTTGCAGATTCTGAAATGTTTCAGATATTGACTCATATTTCCTGACTATATAACTTGTCCAAAAAAAGACAAGTTGTTTAGGCGATGCATTTAATTTTAATCAGGATGTATTAGATTAACTAATCTAGAGCGTGCAGAGCAGTAGCCCCCAAGGACCAGATGTAGAAATTTATATAAATCTTTAACATTTTAAAGTTTGATGTCCTTCATTTGGGGATATTAAGAACAGATGTAACAGATGCCAAACCATGGCAAAGTAACCATTTTGGAAACCTCTCCTGAACTGCCTGCATTAAAACCTTGTTAATTTTGTTTAGCTGCATTTTACCACAGTTGACCTTTGCAGAATTAATGTTCATATGGTACATCATTATTTGATAGAGGTTCAAAGCTACAGCTGAATTATTTGAACCAATGTTCATAGTTATACTGAAAGTTTTTTTTACATTTTTAGTTAAGCCCTTTTTAATTTTTTGTTATGTGCTATCTTCCTTAACTTTTGACAAGTTACACATCCAAAAACGTTGGCTTTTTACAGATTTACTTAATTCAACTTTTTCTTAAAGGGACTTTATGTAATCTTAAGTTTTTTGAACTAGTGACTGCCATCTATGGCTCTTAACGGCACTGCAGCCTCCACAGTACACTCGTGCATGACAACCTGGAGCTATTTTCCAGCATGAAATACAATCATTTACCCACCCAGATAGTTTTGGTGTAACTTGAACTCCATTAGGACATATTTAGACCCACTCATGATCAGCGTACATTCAATATAATGGGAGTGAATGGGACCAGCTCGCGCAGCCACTAAATACGAAATGTTTTCCACAAAACTCTTTCATTTCACCAATAAGTTGTTATGAATCGCTGGTCTGATCCCTCTGTGAGGTTTATGCGGCTCGGAGTTGCTTTTTGTGGTGATCCGTCGGTATTCACAGCCATTA
>JAVQJG010048895.1:0-13260 GCA_036024015.1 Craterocephalus amniculus
AGTAATATTTATGTGTTTCATCATGTACTGCTGCTGTAGATGTTTAAGCTTGATCTAATTTTATATCAATTTCTGTACTGTTGGGCTGTTTAAGCAATTGTCATATATTTGTAGCATCACTAATATTTCTGTGGCATGAAGCCTGTTTTCAGCTCTGCCATGATGCATTTTTAATGATCTCCCAAAGAGCTTTGGCTTAATAAGTCACCCCACTCTAAGTTTATCAGTACATTTTTAAAATAAATGTTAGAATTGAATAATAATTTTTGGTATAGGCCTACATGGTTTCAACTTAAGACAGAAGGTAAAAAAAAAATAATACATGTGCATTTTGTTAAAATGATTGTATCTGTATAATTTAATTCAGTACAGTTCAACTTTATCTGTAAAGCGCCTATTCATAATGATGGCATCTTAAGGCACTAATTTACCTGTTGTTTTGTGTGTGCTCATTTCCGCACCACTGAGTACCTCCTCAACCGGCTTTTTGCTGCTGTCCAAATTTGAGCTGTATAAAGGTAAATCTTCTCAATGTGTGTTGTCCAACAAAGGGCCCCATGTCAGCCTTCGCCTAGGGCCCCAAACTTCCTAAATCCGCCACTGGCTCTAAACCACAATCAAATCATAGTGCAATATCTGATCGCTATCTTTGCAAAGGATTTCGATTTGATTAATCTCTAATTAGCCTGACCCTAACCCTGCTAAAGGACATTTCCCTGCTTTCTGTAATTAAATTTTTTATGGTAAAATTTGTTCTTTCTAAATGATTCATTATTATTTAACTCTTGTGAAACACATTATTGACTTGTTAAATTGTAGATAAGATGTAGCACAATTAAACTTTTTTGTAAACAGGACGGTAACTTAAGCTTTTTGCAACATTTGTGTACAAAAAAACTTCAAAAGGCATCTTTGATAAGAATTCCTTAAATCTTATTGTACTTTTGTATTGAAATATGTACCATAATGATAACAAAATGACTAGATTGGCAGCTGAGAATATGGCAGAAATTTTGTTTTATACTTAGTTTTAAAGGGACACATTTTAGCTTGCATACATGTTCATTCTCAAGCAATGATGTCTGCAGGTACGGCAGTGAAAAGTTTTTGCAAAATGCTGTACGGTTGTTGAACAAGATGCAAAAACAAGATTCTCTATAAATATGCGTTAATTACTTTATTGTGCTTTGAATCTATCTCTGATTACTTTCAGTGATGATTCAAATTTCAACGATCCACCCCTCATCTCTTTCATTCCAGTGTTAAATATTCATCACCCTCCTTGGGGCTTGCCCCTCTAGATTCTAGTGACATTATGGCAGCAGGTGGCAAAGCTGCTTGCCATTAATAACAAACACCTCCCTGGGCAATGTAAACACACACCCAATACATTTAATTTAGTTTAATTGACAAAGAGTGAGACTTTTCTATGAACATATGAGCATAACTTTAATTAAAGAACCAGACATGACTTAAGAAATAATAGTGACAAGACAAGCAGATTAACTTTAAATAATGGTCACATGTAACTGCATTCATGGATCTGTGTGTACCTTTTCTTTGTATTGCATCCACAAATTTATCTTAATTCAATTAATTGTTAAAGCGTTAAAAAAAAAAAAGACTGCTACTTGCTGGCATGATCATGTTTGGCACTTTAATTGCACCCACTCAGAAAAGGCAGGCGGGAGGACAAGCTGGCAGGCAGGAGAGTAAGTAATGGAAAAATCAGTCAGCCATCCCACCACTAACCACAAAAGAAGAAAAAGAAAGTGCTGAACCTGGCCATGACTGAAAGACAGACCACTGACTGTCTGTGACATCCACTCTGACATCAGGTGTATCAAAGAGGAGAGGGAGCTGTCAGAGTAGAGGATGCAATCATCGAGTCAAAGTTTCATTTTTGTGATATTTCTTCTCCTCTTGCTGCCTCCGTCCCTGCTGTTTTATTTTCCCTCTCTGCTCGACACTCGTGATTTAAAATGTGCATTACAGATACTCTAGCAGACAACCCAACAGGTTCGACATGACAGCTTTAACTCCAGAAACACTTTCATACCCACCATCCAAACATTCGTAACTAGGATAATGACGAATTTCCATTTTCCCAAAAGAGGCTGCTAAGACAGGATGTAGACCGACAGGAAAAAAGCAGACAGAGGGAACTGAAGTATAAGAGATTATTAAGTTACTGTATTTAGGACAGTCACTTCTTTACAAAATAAATGACTGGATAAGGACCTATTCAGGAAAAAATATAACAGTTTGGACTTGTTCACATTAAACCAACAATTCCAACCAATCTCTCCTCTATCTCATTGGCTGGAATTTGATGTGATGTGAAAGAGCCAAGATGTTTCATGATACTAATACAAAATTACTATTTGTACTCAAATAAACTTCAACAGTGAAGCTAGTTTTTGCCTCCAACAAAGAGCGGTGATGATGAATGACTAGCATGCACTTGTTGCATGAGTCACCCTTCAAACCATCTGAAGATCATGACTTCATGTTCATCAGAACAAAGTCATTTGAAGCAGTGATTGGCATTTCCGCAGAGTATTTATGGAATAATGCATTATGTTAAAAGTCAGTTGCGACGTTTTCACTGAAGACAAAAATCAAAAGCAATGTAGTTTCTATTACAGGTTTTGTAACACACATACACAAACACTCAGCCACTCACAGTTCGATGAAAGAATGGTGATTCATAACATGATTGTCATCATTTAATCTATTTCAGAGCACCATCACTGCGGACGGACTGGTTGATGACTCAACAGTGCAAAGGATGATGGCTCAGTCATTGAACATAATGTATATGTCCAAGTTAAATCCCACACAAGTCTGCAGTTCGTGGTTACTTTCCTTTTTTTAATAATTTCTTTTAATACATTGCTCTAAAAAGTTACAAGTAAAACATTCATAGTTTTAAGAAAATCTGTTTTAAAATGATATAAAATGTGTGAGAGTACTTTAGTATCAAACAAAATGATCATTTTTTATACACACTTTGCACAAAAATGCAAGCAGATTTGCATTTGTTTGATTATTTGTCCATTTTAATACCAACAGGAATTGTAATATGAATCATTGTAAAGTTCAATGTATTGAACAACACAGCTAAACATGTGAGTTGTGTCCCCACAAAATGTTCCACATTTGGTATCTTCTCAATATGTGGGCTTACAGTCTGTAAAGTACGAGTCTTTGGTCAATGAACTGCATATAAAAACTAAGAGTAAATCAATGTGAATCAAACCAGTAAATCATTTAAACACAAGCCAGACAGCGTGAAGTTATCCATGGAAGGATATATTTCTAATAAAAAATGCTTAATATTGTTGCCTAATAAATATACTTATTTTTTCTAGCCAAGCCAATTCTCCTTTTATTTTGACACACTAATGTTTTCTACAATAGACCAGTCATCAGCAATATGGACGTTTTCAGTCAATTTATCTACCGAACTATAATCAGTCTTACTGACCAAAGTGTTTATAGTGTAGCTGCACCACCCGTTAAATGGAGGCTGATCAAACCGTAGAAAAAACAACTCTTGTGATGAATCACATGACCGTGGGATAACTGGCTCAGGAATAGAGGGGTCAGAGGAAAATATAAGCATCCACAGTTCCACTTTCATCTGGTGTGATGAAATAGCAACTATCTTGTGGACTTTTGTCACCTCCATTAACATTAAGCATCTCAAATACAATTTATTTTCTTTTCCTGGAAGCAACTATATGAAGCGTTCATGCTCCTGTATATACTTAGTGAGCACGTTTCAAGTAAAACCAAAGCAGAGCTAGATGTGCAATATTGTGTTGTGACAAACAATCATTGTAACTAGAGTAGGATGAAGCAAGGACAGGCTGCTGTAAAGGTATATGACACTTTGGCAACGGTCAACTAGCTGACCCTAGTTTATGTTACAGTTCAGTAAATATGACTGCATGACTTTAAATATCTCAGTTAGAGATAGCAATCATTCTGGAAGAATTCAACCTTGAAAAAAATGCATTTCCACTGTCATACAGTGGCAATAATGCACGGTCTATTTTGAACCAATGATGAAAGAAATCAGAAGAATGCTTCACTTTGCCGTGTTCTGGTACATATTTGTCACTATCAGGGAAACTTGGAAAGAGAAACATGTATGAAGTGTTTTTGTTTATATAGAAAATGACTTGGCGCACATTAGGGACCTTGGATAGTCACGTTTGAACCTGACAAAGATTAAAAGAACTCACCAGCTGAGCCAACAAACAGTAAACTCATGTGATTTACTTGTGTATTCCTGGTAAGAAATATCTCAAGTATACTGCAACATCAAAATAATTCCAAAAGAAGAGCTTTTCTTTTTCCTCTCAAAGCCCATTCTCCTTCAGAACATCTTCTTCTGCTGAATCACAGCCACTCATAAAGCAGCCTACACAAGCCTAGACAGCTACACTTAAAAAAACAGCACAGCAAAAACTAAATTGTGGGAAAGTTGTCTAATTATAGAAAAAAGGAAGAAAATCTGACAGATCATCACATACCTTATTGAGTTTACTGCCAGTATTTCAAAAAGAATATCCAACAGAGTTTGCATCTCTCTCTTGTTACTGGTCAAGGGGGACTAGGTATCCCTCCATTGCTCCTTGGAGGTGATTGGGTGCATAATTATAGCAGAATATATAGAGGAAGAATCTGAACTTCTTCACCTCCTCACAGCATTTCTGTCTTGTCCCTGAACAACAGAACAACCGATTCAGCCCCTCAGCGACTCAAATATTCTCTTTTCTGAACTTCTTGGTCATCTCTTTGCTTTCAGGAGGAAGCCATTCCAGCTTCTGTGTACATGCAAACACTTACCAGCAATCTTGAACCCGACCTCCATAACATTAGACACATTTGAATTATTCAACAGTTATTCATCTGTTCGTGGACAGATAAAAGGACAAATTAGAGAGTAAATCAATCACTGGTCATGATTAATGCAAGAAAATGAATTTCTCAATGAAGGCCACCGGATTCATGTCTGACAACACTTGCAGCCTCTGTGGCAGATCCACCAGGCTGAGCTTAGGAACAAATTAAGTTGCATCAAAATCAGACAAAATGGTGAGTGAAGATTCAGTAGTTGCCTGATTCAAAGCCCCGGCCCCCGCATACATATTAAGCACACCCAAAAATAACATCAGAGGAAAACTAAATCAATGGGGTTGTCTGTTATGTGTGAAACTCCCCTGCTGTGATGAAAATGAAAAAAATGGTTTTACATGCATCAAACTTATATGAGTTGTTAAAGCTCCGAGATGTGACAAATGTGGGTCGTTGTCATCAGTTTTTATACATGAATATTTTCTAAACTAAGGAAGTTGTAACTAGTTGTGCTGGCTATAGTAAATATCTGCCTAATTATCATTTTACCAGTTCTTGCCCTTAACAATGCAATGTAAAAAAAAAGTTAGCATGTTTGGAAAAGACTTAAATAAAGAAAATGTTATCATCTCAAGGGAAATCTGCACATTCTAGTTCACTAACAGTTGTTCCTACTGTCCATCTATTGTAGTTGTGGCTCAAAGAGTCATTTTCTCTAATTTTGCAAAGCAAAATAAATCATTATGATAAAGGTTTTGAGGAGAGTACAGTCTGCAAATAAGATGACATCGTTTAGTATTCTAGCTGTGATCCATGTCTCTTAAACCTGTCAGGGACAGTTTATAGACCACCAGGGTGCTTGAAGTAAATCACTGGAGGACTGACGCAATGATGTGATGTTGCATCTGTTCGCAATGGGAGAGTTTGGTAACAGAAAGAAATGTTTATCTTTCCTTGGAGTATATATTATTATCACAACATATCACTTTCTCACAGTCAAATTCCACATTTCTCACCATCAATTAAACCTGTAAAGGTTTTAATCAAAGGTCCCAATCAAATTTACTATTTTTCCCACACTCATTATGGTTTAAAATGGCTATGCCTTTTCTTGATTTACCCAGGTCTATGAATAAGCAAACTGGCCCCTACTTCTACCTGCATCACTCAGTTTCTTCACATGGTCGGTATTGAAGTGATTAAATGATACTTGTTTTAAAACCAAGCATCATTAAATTTAAATGCGAGTTTTTCGACCAAAACCAATTAAAAACAGCAGGAAAAGAAAAACATTACTCAGTCTTCCATTTTACATGATCTTAATTCCTTTGTTTTCCTGAGAGTCTCTGTATGGCAACATATTTGCTATTTCTATGTTGAAATGTTTATTGCATAAGTGTTTATTTTAAGTGCTATGTGATGCAACATGGAGGACCAATGGGATGAAATTTGACTGGATATCAAAAGTCTTTATTTAGATCTAAATGTAACCAAACTAACATTGCAGTTTCGATAAAAAAAATTTTCTATCCATCCCATCATTCTTTATTAATTATGTGTCTACCTGAATCAAATGAATAATGTAATCAGGGGTGAGGGAGGTGATATCTTTGGCTACATAAGTTGTCACTCAGGAGATTAATAACAGCTGAGAGTAGTTCCCTTCTTTCCCTCCACTGTATTTACATTTAGTGAAAAGATTTAGGGAATATTTCTCCTGTGTTTATGGGTGAAAAAAACTGTTTTCGAAGAAGAAATATAAGGAAATATTGATTTTCAGTCCGATTAGACACAGGTTGGCTGGAGTGATTTCTGTTCATTTGTTTCTCTCTGAGCATGTTTGCTTTTTCACTTTACCACTTACATTATTTTAGTGTATTCTTTTCATCACTGTTAATGGACTTTCAGTATCTTTCCTAAAAAAGGTATTTGCGTCTTGTAGCATGTGAATGAGACAGAGTCCTTTTGCGGATAATGTTGTAAACAACATTTAGATATCATCATAATTACAGCTTAGACAAATTCACCAACTTCCCTGCTTCTAACAGAAACTGTGACTGAGCTGAGAGTGTGAAAATAAAATTCTCTACAGGTGACGAGATTTGAGAGAAAAGAAGAGACAAGGAAAAAGGACATTATTAAAAACAGAACTAAAATAATTATCAAGTTTAGAAATTCAAGATTAACAGAAACCGTGCAGATAGAACAGATCAGATTATAAATAAAAACTATCTAAATGCAGCAGAGAAGAGGTGGGTCTTAACCTTGACTTAAATAAACTGTTTCAGCTGGTCCGAGGCTTTCTGGGAGTTTGTTCCGGACATGTGTAACATAGAAGCTGAATGCAGCTTCTCCATGTCTGGTTCTGACTCTTGGAACTGATAAATAACTGGATCCAGATGACCTGAGGGGTCTGATTCATACAGGGTCAAGAGGTCACTGATATATTTTGGTACTAAACCATTTAGAGGTTTATAGATTAGTAAGATAACTTTGAGGGTGTCCTCTGATGGACAGGCAGTCAATGAAAAGACCTCAGAACTGGACTGATGAGGTTCATTTTCTTGGTCTAAATGAGGACTGGAGCAGCAGAGCTCTGAATAAGCTGCGGTTGTCTAATTTATAGCCCTGTAAAGACATTGTTACAGTAACCAAGTCGATTAAAGATAAAAGCATGGACAGGTTTTTCCAGGCCCTGCTGTGTCATCAGAGCTTTTAACTTTGATATATTCTTAAAGTGATAGTGGTGGACTTTGTGGTTCCCTTAATGGGTTTATAAAACTTTAGGTAAGAGTCCATCACTACAGTCAGATTACTGGTCTGCAGGAAAAACCCCAACATTTAATTTAAGCGCGAACATGCGTGAAATGCTTATACAAGGATGCCAGAAAGGAAGGAAAGCACAACAAAATAAAAAAATATACATGTAGTTTGATGGATGTGAGCAATTACTGCCAATATTGGTCTCTCAGTGCATAAAATATGATATTAGGAGACTGAAATATATTGGCTGACCTGTCAAATATGGCAAATTTTGGTGATAGATTAGTGGTATTATAATCTATTACTGTATGAACTTTTGGGAAAGTGTTCAGCACCAAGGACAGCACTTGTTTCACAGCAATTTTTTCCATTATCATTATCGTTGTCATTATCATCATCATTATTATAATTATCAAGCTGAATCCTCAACAAAACCAGGTTATTTAGACGTTTTTAGCATTTACTAGATATTACACTGCCCGACTCGACTATAAACTGGCTGATGTGTGGGAAGTTAAAGCATCTAAAGACAAACTGGAAGTTGGACTGTTAATTATAACCAAGAAATAAAAAAGAATATATTTGCCTCTATGCAACAGGGAGATCAATATTTATCTGTTTTTATGTTCCTTGTGCATCCACAAGTCCACAGATGGAAGGGAAAACTACAAGCAGATTTCTATTTGCAACATACTTTCTTTAAAAACCGACTCTTTGAGACTGCAAGTGTACTTAGGCTACTTTTGCTGTTGCAAGTAAAAAAAACAAACAAACAACTTTCTGTGTCAGTTGTGTACACACATTGATAAGTCAAAATTTAATCTAATCGGAACACGTCAGTGGCCATTTTCCATAAGAGATTATTCTCTATACCCGATAAAGCCTTTCACTTAAAGCCTGTGATCTCCTGATTGAAGCCAAAAAAGAGCACAATTTCAAAGGCCAAGAATTTTCTGAGTCACATAGGGTAGGGTAGAGGAGATAACTGCCCTTTGGTCCATCATATCACCTGCCCATTGATTGGCACCTGCACTACCATAGCAACTAATGACCTGGAAAGATGCATCTTTCTTTGTAAGTGTTGCAGTAATGTCATTCTCTGACCCTCTGGCACAAAATTGAACATGTAGAAAAAAAAAAAAGAACCCACCACCTTTGATTCGATATTTTGGGATTTTATTATAATTACAGAAAGACTTTTCCTCTTGGTTCCAATAGGTCTTCACATACAGTATGTATCAGAGTGAAGCAGAGGTGGAGATTCATTATGATAAGAAGATTACACATTCTCTGGAATTATGGATCTGGATTATCAATGATAATGTCTGTGATCTAAGTAATGTTTGACTCATCAGTCATTTATGAGAAGAATTTGCATCACATTAACCTTAGTTGAAGTATGACATTAGCACAAAGGTGTCACAGCGCCATGCAGAGGGCGGCCGCACTTTTTCTTGCAGGGTTAAGAATTGCATCTGCCAGATTCACTGTAGATTGAGAAGGATAAGATTTACATCTGAAAAATATTAGCTATGACCTTATTTGTGAGGCTGCTTAAACAACATAAAGATTTTTTTAATTAAATACAAATTATAGTTTTTTTTTATTATAGTTATATTTTGGATTAAGACTAGTTGCATTTTAAGCCTAACAAGGCACTAAAGCAGCTCTGTAATCCTTAGAACATGTTGAGGTTTAAATGAGATGAGACAATGATAAACAAGAGGGGGAAGAAAAATATGGTGTCTAATTAGAGGTTTGAAGTGGGTATTGGATCAAATCTCCATATGATGCAAATTGCCTTCTTTTTCACCAACAAAAGGGGTCAAAATTGTCTTTCCTAAAAATAACAAACATTTCCCTCCTGTCACCATTTTCTGTGCATTTTTAATGGGAGAATAATAAAAATCAGTCCGTCATGTTCTCCTATTTTTATTAAAAAGCTCTGGCTTCTCAACTCCTCAAACAAACTCACCGTTTCACTGATTATTCATTTAGGAACATTGAACACCATCATGAAGATTTACTCATGATTTAAAGGGGATACATTTTACTTATAGAGAAAAAACTGAACATTTGACAAGAATGCAAGCCTTAAAATTAAGATGAGTCATTCAAGTCTTTCAGCTCCTGCCACACTACAATAATATAGTGTGTCAGCATGACAAAAGTACAACCAGAATTTTTAAATTTTCCCTGATTAGTAAATGTATCATTCAGTGAGCTAATTAAGGCCTCTCTTTTGCCCAGATAGGCCTAAATGTGCAACAGCACAGTATTTTAAGAAATCTTATTTAAGTAAATTAATGAACTACTTATCCACACACCATCTCATCCAACCCACACAGGGTCATACTGGCTAGATAGTTTAATAAACAGGTGAAATATGTCTGCAATAAATATTATGTACATTTGTGTTATGCAAGTTATAAAAGTTAATCAGATAAAAGAGGCTCACTGCCTGTAGGGGTTGGGGCCTGAAGTTCAGGTGCATCGTGACATTGGTGTCCCAAGGAGATGGTTGGGCCTTCGATGTGCCAGTTGCTGGTGTCACATTGCACACACATACCAGTAACAGTACCAATAATTGGGTTTATTCACACAACGTAGGCTCTGAAACCAAATTTCTGAAGACAGGCTGTACTCTCATGTAACTCTTGTAAACTTTCTTGAGTGGCTCCTGAGTAGTTTTTGAAGGGTTGTATATCAAATCAGGGGGGTTTTGATGTGCAACAGTGTTGGGTAGATTTCAAAGGACCATCCATAAAAATTTGATTTCATTACCAATGAAATTCAGTTAATCTGTCAACTCGTTTGCAGTTTTTAAAGAAGAAATGGCATATAAGTTATTAAATAAGTTGTTATACTTGAGCAGAAAAAATTATGAGTAAATAATAATATGTAGTCATGACAGATGGGATGCTCAATTTTGTTAATTAAAGCATAAAAAGCGTAAACATCTTATTTGTGTCAGGGATATAAACACCATACATAGTAAATGTAAATTTACAAGTTAAAGTCTGCTTTTGAGTCTTGGGGAGCTAAACTACTTGTTAAAAGAAAGCATTATTCCTTGCATATTTTTGTCAACATCTACACTAAGGAACCAAAAACTGACACTGTTGGAGGAAAATTAGTTTACCAAAACTATGTAGCAGCACTACACTACATTTGCTGCTTCAGGCACAACACATAAATAAAACAAATATTATTTTGGCTGTCCTATTATATCATGGTAGATTTCCATAATCCTAGAAGTGTGCATTGACATGCAGAAACCAAGAGCTTTCTGGTTTCCATCTGTTTGTTTGCAGGGTGAATAGTGACCAATCAAGTTTGACCAGGCTTGTTTGCATGAACAGTATTGACAGTGAAAAAAAGAAAAGAAAACCATGACATGCTGGAAAGAATGGCCTTAAGCCCATCTCTTTTTGTCTGTATAATATTTCACTTTTCTTTTTTTTTCATATTTAAAAAAAAAACTTGATCATCGTTTTTCAGCCATGATGACCAGTGAAAGCAACAGAAACACAAAATCTTGGCCCAACTATCTATCATGCTGATATCTGCTGGCTCCACCAGAGACTCAGAAATATTGGCCATAACCCCCAGAGGTCTAGTCATTAGTCTGTAACCGATGGGTTCCCAGATTGCACTGTGAATAACATACCCTCTGACAATATCATCTGGTGGGCTCCCTCAACACTGATCCAGTTTTTCTTTTAAAGTGGCTACTGTAAATTGGACAATGTTACATGATTGTAGTTCTAAATCCATGGAATACAGTTTTATCACATGTGAGGCACAATGAACATAAAAATTGAGCAGAATAAATTTAAGTGTTTTTTCTTCAGGGTTCTTGTAATGGATAATGTGTTATCAATTTAAGGATTCCATTATTTAATATAGAAAAAAGACAAGCAAGTAAGATAATTAAAGATTTGAAAGCAGACTTAAGGGTCAAATTTCTAATCTAAGGTCTAATGGTTGCATGTTTGTATACTCAATCACCTGAATGGGATCTGGACAGACGAATTCTTTTGTGGTTGCCCAGGAGGGACCATGAAACTAGCACATGATAGACACTATGATCGCCGCGGGAAGCAAAAAAACTAAAGCATGTCAAATTAATTTAAGAAATCAATATCCATCCTCTAACATAGGAAAATACTCAAAGCTCTGGAGTCCGTAAAGACACAGAATAGCTGTGAAGCATCCCATGAGAGCATGACCCAATTTTACTAAAGGCATTAAACCTGAAAGTGTGAATGAATGTGTTTGTACATGGCAAATTTGTGGGATTGGTCTCCTCTTCCATTGATTCATGCTCACCCTGAAGTCGATTCCTACAGTGGAGATGAAGCTGCCAGCAAGGAATGCTCCATCTTTGAATCGGACCAGCAGACAGGTTTTCCCCACACCAGAGTCCCCGACCAGCATCACCTGCACAGGAAACCAAGTCAGCCAAGAAATAAGTTACGACATGAAGTAGACTAACTACTTGATTAGCAAGTGATAATAATGAAAATAGTGATCATAATAAATATGCAACAGTGTGACCAGGGAGTTGCTGCTTATATTTTAATTATACATCAGTGTCTGTTGTTTGTCCTCAGAACATTTGAATCATTCTGCTAAATTAGTCTGTTTTGGTGCTTGGCCAGAGAATGGCATGTAGATGAATGAGTGCAACAGCTTAATATGGTCACTAGTGGATGTCCTTAGATCCTTCCTCTCACTGTGTGCATATATGGACCAAACATACATTACTGTGCTCCTATACACACAACGGTGCATGTTTTTATTCTGAGCTGTGATTAGGTTAAAAGGTTTTATGTGATTACAGTTATCAGGTTAGCTGAGGGACTGTGAGACCTAGATATGGAAATCAAAAGTGCCTCCTGGGTCCATGGAGGAAGCAGACAACAGATGAAAGACGGAGGAAGGAGAATAAACAGGGTCACTGAACAGATGCACAATGTTGCAAGCAAGTCTGAGGACACCATCCCCTGTTTTCTCCATGTGGCCTGTTTTATTTTTACTTTTATTTCTTTTTTTGTTTGTTAAGATGCTATAAGTTTCTGTTGAAATCAATACAGGGCAATAATCATAGTGAGCAGTATGTTGTTAAAAATGCTGTGCAATGAGCCACAAATGAGCCACAAAAGTTAAAGAAGAATTCATAGTAAAACAAGTCTGCAAAAATGTTTCTTGAATCTACAGGTCGGATTTAGATTCAAGGCATCAAACAAAATATTATAAAATTAACAACGTGTGTTATTTTCAGTTTGAGCTGTATGTGTTGATGTAAAAAAACAAAGAAAAAAAAAATCAAAGTGCACCTCCCAGGGGAAGGCAGATATCATTTTTCATAGAGGCCTGAGCAAACACTGAAACAATATCATTCATTAAATAAATAATACAATTCATTGAAGCAACCAGTTCTTCCGAAAAGGAGCAACACAGTCATTACTGCACTCACATCAAACAGCTTTCAGACTCACTTTACACTGAGAATCTGTGAATGGGAATTTTTTTGTGTCTATGAAGTGGCAGCTCTCTCATTCTAACAGATGAGCAACTTGGGCTGCTGAGGTTTGTCTAAGAGGTTGCAAAACCCCTAAGAAT